>JAODXP020000032.1:2840446-2862946 GCA_027497455.2 Sardinella longiceps
AATAGTTGAAAAAAAAGAAAATGGTGCTGGTTGCTGTATTGGTTGTTATGTTGATTGCAAGGGTACTTTTGGTTGTTGTTAGGCCATTGCTAGGGCGGATATGGTGGTTACTATGCTGGTTGTTACATTGATCATGTTGGTTGCTATGTCTAGTGCTTGGTCATCAGTGTGGAAGCGGTTCCTAGGACATTGCAGGGCTTCTTGAGGTTGTTGCTAGGCTGTTGCCAGGTAAGTTATGGTGGTTGCTACGTTGATCATGTTGGTTGCAATGTTCATTGCTAGGTCATTGTGGAAGTGCTTCCTGGAAGGTGGCATTGGTGCTTAAGGTTGTTGTTCGGCAGTTGCTAGGGTGGACATGTAGGTTGCTATGCTGGTTGCTACGTTGATCATGTTGGTTGCCATGTTCATTGCTATATCATTATTGATGGAGTGGTTCTAAAGACATTGCAAGGCTGCTGGAGGCAGTTGCTAGGCTGTTGCTAGGGCGGATATGGTGGTTGCTATGCTGTTTGCCATGTTTAGCATGTTGGTTGCTATGTCAATTGCCATAGGGGTGTCTGAGGTTGTTACTAGGCCATTGCGAGGGCGGATATGTTGGTTGCTACATTGATCTTGTTGGTTGATATATTGCTAGGTCATCATGGGAGTTGTTAGCAGTGGCTATTGTTAATGTTGATGAATGGGTGATTATTGAATAGTTGAAAAAAAAAAAGATAGTTGATGACAGTTCGAATGAACATGGCCCGTATCAGTAGTTAAATTAGTGATAAAAGGTGGACGCAGCCTTTGGCTGCGTCAAATGGTTCGTTGTTGATGATTACATAAAAAGTTGCTTTGTGTAAATTTGTTTAAAAATGTTGAAATAGGAAATAGTTGAAATAGGAAAAGATGAGGAAAAAAAGTTGCAAAAAATGTTGAATATAATACAGAGAATTGAAGAGAAAAAAAGGAAAATATGTAGGCTAGGCCTGAAAGGTTGCCAAAAAGTTGAAGAGATAATACAGAGAATTGAAGAGAAAAAGGCAAAGATGTACAGTAAAAAGTTGGCAAAAAGTTGAAGGGAAATAGGCAAAAATGTAAAATGTCGATGAAAAAGTGAATAGATAATTGAAGAGAATTGAAGACAAAAAGGTGAAGACGTAAATAGTTGCCAAAAGTTGAACAGATAATACAGAGAATCAAAGAAAAAAATGGCAAAGATGAAAAAGTTGTTAAAAGTTGAATAGATGATACAGAGAATTGAAAAGAAAAAGACAGTAGAAGAGGGAAAAGGCAAAGAGGCTCGCTTCGCGAGCTCATTTGCCTCAGCAAATGGAAGTGAAATAAGCTTAAATAGCCCATTAGGTTAATAGAAATGAACTGGAAAGGTTAATACAGCAGATAACAGAATGTTCGTGGAAATAGAATCCTAGAAGTTCCACTAGTCTGCTGAAAGTTCTCTGGAATGTTTACAGTAGTCAAGAAAGCAACAATAGAATGTTTACAGTAGTTAAGGTAGCAACAATAGGAAGTAGAATTCTGTTGTGGAACTCTGAAAATTCCATAATTTGTGAAAAAAAGCACTTTTTTCGCTCGTTTATCGCAGATAGTAGAAAAAGTAAAAATAGTAGAAAAGTGAAATGTCATAGCATAACAACACAAATCGAGACCTACGAGATGAAGTTTGAATGAAGTTTCTAGGTGAAACGGTTATTGAGAAAAAGCGAGCATTGAAGAATAATAATAATAACTAGATTTGCAATTCCAAGGAATTACACAGTGCATGCAAACGTTTAAAAAAGTACACTTAGAAAGTGATCGTAGAAAAAAAGTAGAAAAGTAGAGTAAAGAGGAAACTTGTTTAGGCAATCAAAGTTACTAGTCAAGTAGCAAAGAAAATGTTGCTACCTTGATCATGTTGTTGAATAGTTGAAAAAAAAAGAAAATGGTGCTGGTTGCTGTATTGGTTGTTATGTTGATTGCAAGGGTACTTTTGGTTGTTGTTAGGCCGTTGCTAGGGCGGATATGGTGGTTACTATGCTGGTTGTTACATTGATCATGTTGGTTGCTATGTCTAGTGCTTGGTCATCAGTGTGGAAGCGGTTCCTAGGACATTGCAGGGCTTCTTGAGGTTGTTGCTAGGCTGTTGCCAGGTAAGTTATGGTGGTTGCTACGTTGATCATGTTGGTTGTAATGTTCATTGCTAGGTCATCATTGTGGAAGTGCTTCCTGGAAGGTGGCATTGGTGCTTGAGGATGTTGTTCGGCAGTTGCTAGGGTGGACATGTAGGTTGCTATGCTGGTTGCTACGTTGATCATGTTGGTTGCAATGTTCATTGCTATATCATTATTGCTGGAGTGGCTGTAAAGACATTGCAAGGCTGCTGGAGGCAGTTGCTAGGCTGTTGCTAGGGCGGATATGGTGGTTGCTATGCTGTTTGCCATGTTGAGCATGTTGGTTGCTATGCCAGTTGCCATGTCATCATTGTGGAACTGGTTCCCAGGACATTGTAGGGGTATCTGAGGTTGTTACTAGGCCATTGCGAGGGCGGATATGTTGGTTGCTACATTGATCTTGTTGGTTGCTATGTATATTGCTAGGTCATCATGGGAGTTGTTAGCAGTGGCTATTGTCAATGTTGATGAATGGGTGATATTGAATAGTTAAAAAAAAAAGATAGTTGATGATAGTTTGAATGAACATGGCCCGTATCAGTAGTTAAATTAGTGGTAAAAGGTGGACGCAGCCTTTGGCTGCGTCAAATGGTTCGTTGTTGATGATTACATAAAAAGTTGCTTTGTGTAAATTTGTTTAAAAATGTTGAAATAGGAAATAGTTGAAATAGGAAAAGATGTGGAAAAAAAGTTGCAAAAAATGTTGAATATAATACAGAGAATTGAAGAGAAAAAAAGGAAAATATGTAGGCTAGGCCTGAAAGGTTGCCAAAAAGTTGAAGAGATAATACAGAGAATTGAAGAGAAAAAGGCAAAGATGTACAGTAAAAAGTTGGCAAAAAGTTGAAGGGAAATAGGCAAAAATGTAAAATGTCGATTAAAAAGTGAATAGATAATTGAAGAGAATTGAAGACAAAAAGGTGAAGACGTAAATAGTTGCCAAAAGTTGAACAGATAATACAGAGAATCAAAGAAAAAAATGGCAAAGATGAAAAAGTTGTTAAAAGTTGAATAGATGATACAGAGAATTGAAAAGAAAAAGACAGTAGAAGAGGGAAAAGGCAAAGAGGCTCGCTTCGCGAGCATTTTGCCTCAGCAAATGGAAGTGAAATAAGCTTAAATAGCCCATTAGGTTAATAGAAATGAACTGGAAAGGTTAATACAGCAGATAACAGAATGTTCGTGGAAATAGAATCCTAGAAGTTCCACTAGTCTGCTGAAAGTTCTCTGGAATGTTTACAGTAGTCAAGAAAGCAACAATAGAATGTTTACAGTAGTTAAGGTAGCAACAATAGGAAGTAGAATTCTGTTGTGGAACTCTGAAAATTCCATAATTTGTGAAAAAAAGCACTTTTTTCGCTCGTTTATCGCAGATAGTAGAAAAAGTAAAAATAGTAGAAAAGTGAAATGTCATAGCATAACAACACAAATCGAGACCTACGAGATGAAGTTTGAATGAAGTTTCTAGGTGAAACGGTTATTGAGAAAAAGCGAGCATTGAAGAATAATAATAATAACTAGATTTGCAATTCCAAGGAATTACACAGTGCATGCAAACGTTTAAAAAAGTACACTTAGAAAGTGATCGTAGAAAAAAAGTAGAAAAGTAGAGTAAAGAGGAAACTTGTTTAGGCAATCAAAGTTACTAGTCAAGTAGCAAAGAAAATGTTGCTACCTTGATCATGTTGTTGAATAGTTGAAAAAAAAGAAAATGGTGCTGGTTGCTGTATTGGTTGTTATGTTGATTGCAAGGGTACTTTTGGTTGTTGTTAGGCCATTGCTAGGGCGGATATGGTGGTTACTATGCTGGTTGTTACATTGATCATGTTGGTTGCTATGTCTAGTGCTTGGTCATCAGTGTGGAAGCGGTTCCTAGGACATTGCAGGGCTTCTTGAGGTTGTTGCTAGGCTGTTGCCAGGTAAGTTATGGTGGTTGCTACGTTGATCATGTTGGTTGTAATGTTCATTGCTAGGTCATTGTGGAAGTGCTTCCTGGAAGGTGGCATTGGTGCTTAAGGTTGTTGTTAGGCAGTTGCTAGGGTGGACATGTAGGTTGCTATGCTGGTTGCTACGTTGATCATGTTGGTTGCCATGTTCATTGCTATATCATTATTGATGGAGTGGTTCTAAAGACATTGCAAGGCTGCTGGAGGCAGTTGCTAGGCTGTTGCTAGGGCGGATATGGTGGTTGCTATGCTGTTTGCCATGTTTAGCATGTTGGTTGCTATGTCAATTGCCATAGGGGTGTCTGAAGTTGTTACTAGGCCATTGCGAGGGCGGATATGTTGGTTGCTACATTGATCTTGTTGGTTGATATATTGCTAGGTCATCATGGGAGTTGTTTTAGCAGTGGCTATTGTTAATGTTGATGAATGGGTGATTATTGAATAGTTGAAAAAAAAAAAGATAGTTGATGACAGTTCGAATGAACATGGCCCGTATCAGTAGTTAAATTAGTGATAAAAGGTGGACGCAGCCTTTGGCTGCGTCAAATGGTTCGTTGTTGATGATTACATAAAAAGTTGCTTTGTGTAAATTTGTTTAAAAATGTTGAAATAGGAAATAGTTGAAATAGGAAAAGATGAGGAAAAAAAGTTGCAAAAAATGTTGAATATAATACAGAGAATTGAAGAGAAAAAAAGGAAAATATGTAGGCTAGGCCTGAAAGGTTGCCAAAAAGTTGAAGAGATAGTACAGAGAATTGAAGAGAAAAAGGCAAAGATGTACAGTAAAAAGTTGGCAAAAAGTTGAAGGGAAATAGGCAAAAATGTAAAATGTCGATTAAAAAGTGAATAGATAATTGAAGAGAATTGAAGACAAAAATGTGAAGAGGTAAATAGTTGCCAAAAGTTGAACAGATAATACAGAGAATCAAAGAAAAAAATGACAAAGATGAAAAAGTTGTCAAAAGTTGAATAGATGATACAGAGAATTGAATAGAAAAAGACAGTAGAAGAGGGGAAAGGCAAAGAGGCTCGCTTCGCGAGCCCTTTGCCTCAGCAAATGGAAGTGAAATAAGCTTAAATAGCCCATTAGGTTAATAGAAATGAACTGGAAAGGTTAATACAGCAGATAACAGAATGTTCGTGGAAATAGAATCCTAGAAGTTCCACTAGTCTGCTGAAAGTTCTCTGCAATGTTTACAGTAGTCAAGAAAGCAACAATAGAATGTTTACAGTAGTTAAGGTAGCAACAATAGGAAGTAGAATTCTGTTGTGGAACTCTGAAAATTCCATAATTTGTGAAAAAAAGCACTTTTTTCGCTCGTTTATCGCAGATAGTAGAAAAAGTAAAAATAGTAGAAAAGTGAAATGTCATAGCATAACAACACAAATCGAGACCTACGAGATGAAGTTTGAATGAAGTTTCTAGGTGAAACGGTTATTGAGAAAAAGCGAGCATTGAAGAATAATAATAATAAGAATAATAAAAAGAAGAAGAAGCCAACGGAGAACAGTACAGTGCATCGCTTTGCATGCACTGTAATAATAATAAAAAGAAGAAGAAGCCAACGGAGAACAGTACAGTGCATCGCTTTGCATGCACTGTAATAAAAAGAAGAAGAAGCCAACGGAGAACAGTACAGTGCATCGCTTTGCATGCACTGTAATTAACCCTCCCCCTAACAATAACAAAGCATCACTGACTAGGCCTTTAAAGCAGAAGAGCTCTGGTGCAGGTGATCAGCCACTTTCCACCCCACCCCACCAAATCTCACCACTCACTCACTCACTCTTTCTTTCTTCCTCTTCCGCAGGTCTCTCTCATTCATGTCTCATCTGTTAAGGACACCCATATCGATTTCTTCTGACCACATCAGGACTGTGCTGACTCCTGATGTCTGAGTTTAGAAATAAGAAGGATGAGATGGCCCATGTGACCCCCGACAGACAATCACTGTATGTCATTGTTGAACAATTGTATCAACAATAGAGGAGTATGATTCTCTCTCTTGTTTATTCTTGTTTTCTATCTCTCAGTCTGTCTTCACATCCTTCAGTCAACCCACTTCAGTCATTTGAATGAGAGAAATGTTTGCTGATTATAGAGTGTAGAACACAATAATCACAATGCTATTTATAATAATAATAATATAATAATAAAAAAACAGAATCTGATCTGAAAAAAGTACAGTACAGTAGATTCTGCCCACACATGGAATAACTTGTATTGCATTTCGCATAGTTTTCTCTTACATTCATTATTGCAATGACTGCTCAAAACTCCTCTACAACTGCAGTTTTAATGACTCTCACCCACTTCACAAACCCACATTTATTCATAATTAATTCCTTTGCAACATGCATGTGCTTCAGGTATATGAACATTCTCTGACACAGAGAGCTCTAGCTTCCCTATAAGACATTCACTCATACTGTAAAATATGGATTACACATTTTAAAAGACATTTTTTTATTATTATTATTATTATTATTTATTTTATTATTTCTTTTCCTCCATATTTATAGTGCCACTCATAAAACTCAAGGTCACCTAAATGGGAATGCAGGACAAACAAACAAATAAACAATAAGTATAAACAACGTATAGCAAGTATAAACAAAGTGTGACACAGTGTTGGTAGAGGAAAAGTGTTCATGAAACAAGAAAGTCTTGAGACGTGATTTAAACAGAAGAAGAGGCAAACCTGAACGAATATACTTTCGCCACATGATTGGAGGTAAACAAACAAAATTTACTGTCAAGCCTGAGAAAATCGTTTAGCTGTGCTATCGATCCCTTTTATTTCCATCATTAAGTCTAAAGATGGAGGAGTTGTAGAGCACCAGCAATGCAGTGCATGTGGAGTTCAAACACAAGAAAAATCAATATTATGTTTTGACAGCTCTTGCCAAAAGACTGTGATGTTAAAACAGATGATGTCTCCTTAACATTCAGCCCCGGACATTAGGCCTGCCTGCTCTTGTGTACATGACCCTTGTCACCCTGTCTCAGTGAGCTCTTGTCACCCTTGATGGATGCAGAGTGGTTTGCTGTTCAAATTTTTTTTTTTTTTTTTTTTTTTTTGCACCTTAGCGATGGTGGTGGCTTATAGTTTCCATCTGAATGAGCCACAGTGTCATCATCACAGCACGTTTCTCTCTCTCTCTCTCTCTCTCCCTCTGTGTTTGTGTGTGTGTGTGTGTGTGTGTGTGTCGGCTGCAAGTCATTGATGAAGCCACTCTCTCGTGTCGCTGACATTAATAGGCTTTTATAACTCACTCTAAATTGTCACCATTTCCAGCACTGATGCCGCCGCTGGATCGTGGATTTCTGACACGCGTTTGTTATCTATGTGTTTGTTTATTTATTTACTGGATCCAATTACATGGGCCACTTTATCACCAGACAGGAAAATAACACCACAAAAAAAGGCATCACAAATTTACATGAAATTGTGATAAACAATTGAAATGCAACAGCACAGGTTGTGATTTTCTTAACACTGCAAGATGAAACATGCCTCCATCCTGGTCATGTGTTTATATTGGTGTGTGTGTGTGTGTGTGTGTGTTTGTGTGACATGCCAATCATGTTGTGACCAACAGCAGGAGATCGTAAACTGTGAACTACGATGTTTCCCCCTAAGGGACCAAGACAACACCACCATGACAGACAGCTTTCTTCTCAGATGTGTCCTGTGTGTGTGTGTGTGTGTGTGTGTGTGTGTGTGTGTGTGTGTGTGTGTGTGTGTGTGTGTGTGTGTGTGTGTGTGTTTGTGTTTGTGTAGAGGAAATGCCTGCCCTTGCCTCTGTCCATTACCTTTTGGCAATAAAGCTTGAAAGATATTTGAAGTGCCCCCTCCCTCTCCTCCCAAATCATCAGTGGCTGACTTGCGAAACTGTTACTGGCAGTCATGTGTATGAATATGTGTGAGTGTGTGTACAGTATGTGAGTATGTGTGATTGTGTGTGTGTGTGAGAGAGAGAGATAGAGAGCCAGAGTGGGTATGTGTATGTGTGTGTTCATGTGTGTATGTGTGTGTTCATGTGTGTGTGTGTGTGTGTGTTTGTGTGTGTGTATGTCCATGGGTTGAGCGGTGGATGGGGGTGGGTGGGGGTCACTGGCAGTGCATGTAAACATGTCCAGTCATGCCTGCGAGACTGATAGCTATGATCTGCTGCTATGCTGACCTCTGCCTGATCCCATTGCTGCCAGTATCAGTGTTCAGCTTTTATTCAAACTACAGCATTAGCTGTTTATGACTGGCACACCATACATAGCCTACTCAACATGAAAAACCTTTATTTACATACCATGTAAACAAATTAGTTGATTTAAATTGATTAGTTATATTATTCATTGCATGGTGAAAAAACAATTTTTTTTTTTTTTTTTACTACAGTGTAAAATTATCACATTAATAAAAAAGGTGAGTATTTGTTAATACTGTAACTTCTTTTTGGAATTGTGCAAATATCTCAACCTTGAACAGTAGTTGCCCTAAGCAACTGTATTTTAGCTTGATTTAACAGGTTATGGGTAATTATAATGGTTCCTTAACGTTTCATGGGTTGATTGGTGGCTGTTTTGACTAGCCCTAGTCTAGCACATATGGACAAAGATATGGGCAATGCAAGGTTTGGCCAGCAAGCCACAGCCCTGTAGAGACAAATTTGAACACGACAAACATCAAAGGGGTGGCCGATTCTGTATATCAAATAAAAACTTGGGAAGGCTATAAGCTGCATATTTCTAGCATTGAGATATCACTTATCTGTTTTAGTATAACACATGGTGAATGAAAAGCTCTACTTGCAGAAGAAAAACATGGTGTGAAGTGCACTTATAGCTACTATTGAGGAGTCTGAATGATGAACACAAAACATCTCATCAAACTCTTCCACCTGTCACTGTTAGTATAATTCAAGGACTCTTACTAAAGGAATATCTGGTGTCAATACGTTTGTGTGTGTGTGTGTGTGTGTGTGTGTGTGTGTGTGTGTGTGTGTGGTGGGAGTGTTTAAGTGCAGATAAAGCCCTGTTGAATCCATCCCCAAAACACTCCAGCTGCCCATGAGTGTAGTGTGTGTGTGTCCTCTTGCCTGCCTGCCTGACTGTTGCTGTATTCATTATCACTTGCGTCCAAGCCTGCAAACAGGTGCCTAAAATAAGACATGGCGTGGCGGTGGCAGTGGCGGTGTGTGTGTGTGTGTGTGTGTGTGTGTGTGTGTGTGTGTGTGTGTGTGGACAGAGGGGGGACAGAGAAGGTGACTGCAAATGACATCTCTGATGAGGACACCATCAGAGCGGCGAGCCCTCATCGCTATGGGAACATTGAGGAGACATTGTAGACATTGAGAGTGTTTTTTTCTCTCTCTCTCTCCGCAACACACCAGCACTGAAGCTTCTTAAAATAGCGTGTTTGCGTGTGCTGAAGTCTTGGCACTGAACAGGTCAAATATCTTTCTTACACCTCAGACGAGAAGGTCAAGTACTTTTTTTCTAAGTGGTTCTGGGAAGCTGTGATGGGTTTGTCAAAAAGAGGTTTTGACAAGGATAAAGATTTAACCAAGAGGATGATTTTTTGATACATTCATTTTGAATCTTTGGATGGATGAAGTTGTATTTCTATTGGTTGAGTATGTCAATAACCCATTTGTTTGTTTCTTCAAAGTGTCGAAATCAGCAGTTTGACACAATGCTGAGTCATTTTGTTCAATGTGCGAAAATCCCCGTTGTAATGAAATGTATAACTGCCAAAAGTACATTTTACTTTCATCCAGCACCCATCCAAAAACGGAGTAAGGGATGTGCATGGTCACAGGACTATACTAATAACTGTATGTGCTTATCAACATGAGTGTAGACTCTGACCTTCACAAATATCCAATCATTGATCCCACTAGAGATCAATATGCTGATACAAAAGAGTAAAGAAAATAGTTTCAGAAATGCCAATCATTATTTGATAATGTGATCACTAACCACTGGGGGAATCCCTTATGACACTGTCTCAATGACAATCTCAGAGAAGTGGTGAGCCATTCATTCTAGACAGTTGACAGTAGCTGCTAATGTCTGCTTTTCACCAGGTAATGCTGCCTTAAAATCATCCTCTTCTCCAATGGAGAAATGCAGGCCAGATGTTTACTTTAATGAATGTCATGACCCTTATTCTTTATGTTACATTACAGCCTATAACTGCCTAGAAACATAATGCAATTGATTATTGGTACTTCAAAGAAAAACTATGCAGACTTTTCATAGTCATAAAACTGTTTAGAAATCATTGTTTTGGTTGACTGACCTGTGACCTGGTCTGGAGAAAATGGGTCATTTTTCACTAGTCTAGCAGTACCAATGCTACAAAGCGCTCTATTCCATTTAGCCCAACGAAGCAGCATGGTTTCCATGGGATCTTATTCTTTTGGGATCTAATCACAGAACGGGAAGGGTCGAGCGTGGAAGTACCCATGCTGCCTTGAGTGCTCGACTTTATTGTACAGTAAGTCATGTGGTGGCCCTAGATATGATTGGCTATGACCTACAGTACGTGCAGACGCTTATGATTATAAGTGCCCAATAGACTGCTCTGGACAATCGTAAACCACACTTTCTGTAGGCTACGGGAAAAGGAATAGGTGTTCTCCAGACTAAATATCACTTGTGGATATTAGTTAGTTTGGTGTTAGCAGGCTATATTTTAATGGCCCCATCTACTGATGAGTGAGCCAAATCCCTGTGGCTCATCGCTAGATGAACTGGCTATGCAAAACTAGCCTATTTGCTACTGCTAGGGTACCTTTAAGGGTACTTCCAGGCTACCTTTTGAGAAACACCTATATACACTAGCAGCTGTGGTGGACATGATTAGATAAATAACACAAAAAAACAGGATTCATGAGTTTGTGATCAAAGTAAGGTAGAATATTTATGAGTGTGGGCTGCTCTTTTTTTGCCACTTGAACTTTTAAATCAGAATGCAATCATTCGGATTTGATTGAGACACATTTAGATCTTTTAGCACAGTTCCATTAAACAAATGCTTTTAACCCACCCACCAGCCCTTGATGGCAATTAACAAAGTGATTAATGCAAATTGTGTGTGTGTGTGTGTGAGAGAGAGAGAGAGAGAGAGAGAGAGAGAGAGAGAGAGGGTGTGTGTGTGTGTGTGTGTCCATATGCCAGTTATAAACACATCCAGATGTGATGAACCCTGATCAAAGACCCTTCTGGGATTCAGTTGCTCAGAAAGACAGAAAGTACTACAGGCACCTAGCATTACAGCAAGGCCTCCAATTCACTGACAATCTTCAAACGATTGATTTTCTCACCTCACGCTAAACTAACTGTACGAATCAATAACATCAAGTCGTTCATTTTATTTCAATGTTAATTCACTTACTGTCAGTCAGTAGCTTGTGTGAAATCCTTCAGTTGAATCAACCCCTCTGGATGCTGGCATGATCTGAGCATGACAGACATTGCATCTCGTCATGACATGACAAGTCGTGCTGTAGCCGTAAATTAATGTATGTAAATATGTCACTTCTCACCATGATCATGGCAGTGTTTGTATCACATCGATATGTTTCACAGTCTTCTGTAAATGATATGAACCTATCATGACAGTCACCATCTAGGCAGAAAACTGCAGAAGATACTACTGATACACATAAAAGGGCAAAAGTGTCAAAGAGGGTTTGTCACAATTTTACGTTGAATGACAGGGGACTTCAATTTGACTCTGACTCTATGAGAAAACTATCATTGCAAACAACAACGTACATAGATTGACAAATTATAAAAGATCTGCAATACACAGTCAAATGACATATGCTTACTTTTTACCGCACATTCATATGTGTCACACATGTGTGTCACGCATGTGTGTGTGTGTGTGTGTGTGTGTGTGTGTGTGTGTGTGTGTGGGTGTGTGTGGGTGGGTGGTTGTGTGTGTGAATGTCATAGCTATAACTGTCACATTCATTTGATTTCATTTACATTTGGCTGAGAAAGGCATGAATGCATTTATAATTTGGTGACCCACAAGGTGAGTCATGATTGCCCAAGATTGGAGAGTAGCTCTTGATGAGAATGATGCCTCTAAATACGTAATGACACCCATGCCAAGGGAACGCATCATGTTCCATATTTACATTTCGTTTGCATTCACTCTGCTTTGTTGTGTATAAGGCAGTGGAGGAGCTCTTGAATTCTGTGTCTCTTGAAATACTTTTGCGACTGACATTGTGCCAGCATGCAAGGTGACATTTTGGTATGCACTGTGCCGGCCGCAGCTCCCGCTCCCCCTCTCCGAATTGGCATCTCGAAAAGCCCTCATAGTCCCTGACAACGTGCCAGAGACAGGTAAGAGCGAGGACAACTTACAAATCACCCTCACATGCTTTTTGCTGATCCATTTCAGCGCCACAATTACAAAAATGCTCCCTGGAACGGAATGCGCCGCAGAGAGGACAGTAGTCGCCTTGCCCTCTCTCGCTCGCCTGTCTGCCAAAATCCTCCAAGAGGGGTGAAGATTACGGTACCTCAGCCCCTCTGTAATTTTTGTGTAATTCGCCCGGGAGAACGTAATGCCATCCCAGCGCAATCAGACACTATTGTGTCTCTGCCGAGTGTTCCACAATTAAATGACACCGTTAATCCGCACACGAGCGCTTCTTCACCAGCTGCTTTGATTACAGGGTGGCATACCAATCAGAAAAGTGCCCAAACATCATCATGCCGCAATCTCCCGAATAAGGATAGCCTACATAAGGTTGGTGGTTACAATTAAAGTGTGGAGTTACTGAAATTATAATGTAATATGATAAACAAATTTCAGGTTTTGCCGTAAAACACAAACTCCTCCTCATCAAAAAGTGTTAACTCCTAAAATCTCTTTTGTTTGGATTTACTTGGTGTAGGCTACCATACTTTCTTTCAGTCATAACTTGTCCTGGTGTTCCTGGTGTAGGCCTAATCCATGTCATGAGTAGGACTAAATTAATGTCTTTATTGAGACAAATGAATGCATTGCTTCATGTTTAAATTAGCTTGCATTTATTCCAAAAAGTCTTGTCAGGCCTAAATCACATTAGCTCTGATTGTATGCTTATACTTTACATAGTATTGATCCTGTAGGAACATGGCATGGATACAAATGTTCCTCTGTTGGCTGGGTTGTTGTCATCAGGTAATGAGAGTGAAGTGGACAATGGAAACCCAGTACTAAAACATACAACCAACATCCTTACCAGGGGTGGCCTAACTAAGGCCTGATGGGGGACAATATTGTACCCTTTTCATGCGGTTCGCTCATTATAATTGGTCATAAATTTGCTGCTCTTAATTTTGCATAGGCCCTTGACAGCGATTTGTCCGCATATGGCCCACAAGCAAAAAAGTTTGGCCACCCCTGATCATTACCATAAATACTCACATACTCTGTTTGTGTAAAAGTCACCTTCTGTCGCAAAATATATCAGCAAACAATTGATTATGGATCAAATAACAATAATTTAGATCAAAATCTATAGTTCTTTCTCTGTCATGTCGCAACTCCAAAAACAGCTGGATGAAGAAGAGAAAGGAAAAACTTTTTTGCAAGTTGTTTAAATTGTAGGCAAAGCAAAGCAGTTTTATTTGTCTTAGGCATTCATCAGTGCATTTTAATGTGCTTTACAGAGCAAAAATAAAAATTGGTGTTGTCAAATAATTAAAAAAATGTATTAATCACAAAAATTTGCCATGATTAATCATGATTTATCACCTTTAATTGCGACTCATTTCCACCAGTAAGAATTTGAATGCTAGGGTAGATTGCATCCTTATTTTTCCCTGGCAAGACCCTGAAATTAATAGGCTGGCTTTGTTCTTCTCAAATGGGCCAATTCACACATATCCCCTACCTTCACTGATTCCCCATACATCAAGTCACTCCTTGAACAAGATTCACAATAGGCTTATCCATATCAATGTGAAAAAGGTCAGGGAAGAGAGAGATGTGACCAGAATTGTAAGGAAAGTTTTGGACAATGTTAGTCTACTTTGATGGATGCTTACTTCACCCTTCTTTGTTGGTAGACATGGAGAAGTGAGTCCATAGTTTGTCTAGTGTGACTTGATCGGCCATTTTCAGGCTGAAATAACACATCAGGAATGTGGAAGCTAATCAATTTGTTAAAAAAGAGGGGTTTTTTTTTATTAATCACTAAAGCGTTCATTTTGCTAGTACTAATTAAAAAAAAAGACCTCAAGTAAAATCACAAATTTAAAATAAACATTTAAATTAATGCAAAGACAAGCAAGCAAGCAAGCAAGCAAAATAACAGACCTTCAGTGAAGTTCAAACAAAAAAGAAAGAATGTATTAATATTTTTTTTTCTGTTTTACAAAATGGTGGCGTATATCCCTGGGTGCTCATAGGCTACCATTGTTAGCAGCTCAGCGGTAGCTCTCATAGGAGTAGCTAATCACTGCTGGGTCCATGCCGCCAGCAGCAGCAGCAGAAGGGGGCAAACCTGGGGGGATTGCTGATGGTTAAGGCTGCCCCCTCAGCCCTCCCACCTCTGTGGCAACCATTTCAGGCCAAGATGGATTGAAATCCCTGCGGGGAAAGGCTCTCCCTGGCCGCGCCACTAAAGCCATTTAGGTTAAGGAATTAATTTGTGATCGGCCCTAAGGCGTGGTTCTCTTGGGAGAAAGCCACAGGGGTCCTTGGGTCTATGTCTTTCAATTTCCAACCACACACTTCTGAGAAGGGCCTGGTAGTGGTCTCCCCCTCCATCCTACCTGGACTCTCTCTCTCTCTCTCTCTCTCTCACACACTCCCACACACACACACACACACACACACACAAATTGGGATGAAAATCACCTACCTTTCCATTGATATATTGATGGGATGTTTGTTTGGTTTTGTTGTTCTTGCTTTTTTTTTAAGATCTCGGTGGGGATGTGTGATTTGTGCATGACTTCCCCTATCCAGTCTACTGGTGAGGCCCAGATACTGTAGACTTCTTCAAAATAGACCAAAAGAGACAATGCTGTGCTGACCAAAGCCAATCCTTGCTAATACTAAAGCTAGCGAAATAGCGCACAAGAAAATGAAACTGAAATTGAGTTTCTGAGCCCTGATCATTTAGCATTCGATCTATGTTGTCCTAGGCCTATTGACAGTACTACTGTGGGATCTCAAACAACAGGGTGAGGTGTTGACTGACACTTTTTCCTTTTAATATCATAAACCAGATCTTACCCCATCGCACACACAAACTTTTCCCACCACAGCCCAAGGCTATATACCCTAGCTAGCCCTCACCCTAAGAAATGTGGTACCATAGAGCTGACCCCCACACAAACAGGGTCTGAGTCACTGCATGGCTGAATCCCAATGTCGACCCTTTGCCTTAAGCCCTGAACCCTTAAAGAGTCTGCCTTGTGGTTGGCCATTTGATTAGCCAAGAACTCTAGACGTACTCTAGCGGTAGCAAGTTGAATTCGCTCAGCGAGTACATCTAGCTTTCAGCCATAGGATGTACTCAGACATCGGTGGTGTCTGAGCTGTTTAAATCCAAACACAATTACGCTCTAGGTGGTATTCACGCATCATGGTTGTGTTTAGCCTATCATAACGTTCTATCTGGACAGGGAGTCATTGGGCAGGCTTTGCATTGTATAAATCGGCTTGTTAATTGCGCTGAGGTTTTAGCTGTCTAACCCGAGGGTCTATCACTCATGGCCAGACTATACATTTTATGTGAGAGTCTGGCTTGTCAGACTACCATTTCATGCCAGTTAAGTCTGAGGGTCCAAGGTTTAGGGTGGACACTGGGATTCAGACAATATGTTCAAACACACACCACCTGATTGAGTCTGCTTTAAGTTTGCTTCCCCTTTAATATCCCACTCAATCTGTGTGCCTTGCTAAATGAAAAGCAAAAGTATGAGAGATCTGGCTAATAATCCGCCTAAAAGTAGCACTAAAGTTCTGGGATTTTAGCAGCCTCTCGTTAATCGAAGGTACAGGCTCTCTACCCTCCACACACACACACACACACACACACACACACACACACACACACACACACACACACACACACACACCGCCACCACCATCCCTGAAGCAAGGCACTACTTAAGAGCTAAATCCACTCTGCAATGATGTGAAACAGGTGGTGTTTTACAGGTTAAAACAGTGATTAAAATTTTGCAGTTTGACTGTAGCAAGGCAGAGGAAATTAATGTGCGTCACAGTGGTGTGCCTTCAGGGCTGCCCTCACCGAAGACACACTCTTACTCACAGGCAAAGATAACTAGCATCCATTTTCATGCTATTTTATCTGCTTTCATGCAGTTTAATTTGATGGGGAAAAGAATAAAATAAAATCACTTGTTGGACAGATGAAATGTTGTTTGACAATAATGGCATGGTCATAGAATCATCGACACCAGAATTTTGACAATTGGCCCTGTCTCGGATATTTGGCTCATTTAGAATCCCCCTGTCTGCTTCAGACCGGCTTGCTATGTGCCTGTCCGATAATGTCCTTAAAACAACCAAAAACCTTTCTTATAAAACATGTAGTAGTAACCGATGCTATCAATAGCATGTCAGTTAACATGCCATTAAGGAAAAGTTCAGGGTATGTAGGCAGATGAGGGATATTAGCTACTGTAGATATATGTGGGTAGCTAGGATGTCTATCTTGGATTCTGTCTATATAAAGAATGGAAAAGATATGGCCTTTGGTTGCTCCTGCCTTCTGTACAATTCATGTACAAAGAATGCTTAGAATGCTGGTATAATATACAATGTGTACAAAGTGTCTATAAAGTCAATCACTTTTGATGGAGAAGTTGGCATTCCCGTTTGTTTTGAATATACACCTGCGCTCAAAGTTCTATTTTAAAGCTCAATGGAACTAGGCCTCTATTAACCTATTTATGTATGAACAAAACAGCATAAATTTAGGTACGTGCGTCAGACTGCTGTTGCAGTGGAATGAAGTTGACTTTTCTTTTTTGGGGGGAAATTTGTATTCTGATTAATTTGTGATCCGACAAGCTCAGGCATGCAGCCCAATCTGTGGAAGGTAAAAACTTTAATTTCCAAACGCTGAATTCCGCCATCTGAAAAGAGCAAGCAGTAGAAACTTAATTAAAGGCCAGTTACACTGCTATACGCCGCACCTTGTTCAATAATTCAGGAATAGCTTGCTTTTGGACGAGGGAAATCAAGAAAGACTAACACAACAGATTGGGAAGCCATGGAACACCTCTTGTTAATGAGGAGTACAGACAACGCTAACAAGAACAGAGAAAATGAAAAAGTGATTACAATTATGGCCTTCTCTCTCCACAGTATCAAAAACTAACACAATCAGGAACAAACCATGATTTTTTTTTCATTTTCAAATTTCCAAGTAGCCTTCTAGGCTTTTATTCTGGGTTGTTTACTGAATGACACAGGCCTAGGCAAGCTAAGCTAAACTCATCACTGTGAACAGGTAAAGACTAAACGGTAAAGCTTTGCCGTCCGTTCTCACAGAATCTCGCGGGTACTGTTACTGTTACAAAACAAATAAAAACAATACTAGAGGAGGATTTGGGGGGGGGGGGACTTTTCCCCTCCCCATTTAAGTATTATTTTTAGAGTTTTAAAAATGTTTTTAGATCGTTTAGATGTATATATTAGTAGGTCATTTGACATTGTTACTAAGCAACCAACATTAAGGCGAGATTTCAATGTAATTTCCGTCCGCCAGCATTTACCGCCTAGTCCTCACCCTGTAAACACAATATATCCACATAAACACAGGCTATGTGTATATGTGTATATGTAGAAGTATATAGCTGTAATGTAAGTAACTGCAGTGTTAGTTTATGGAAAAGCCACAATTTCTATGTTGATTGAAAAACAGTGGTGAATCTTTTTACAGTTGGACGCATGATCCCAAGGCAATATAAAAGTTTAAATAAATACCACATACTGTATTTCCAACAATAATCATTGGTCAATAATCATCAATAAAAATAACAATCATCTCAATCTTCTTAATAATCATGTGTTCAATATTGATGAAATAAAATATACATTCACTTGCACCACGTGAGACAGCTCACCCTGAAGCAGGTTACAACAAAGCCAGGCCGCGGTTGGCAGCACCGCATGACAAAATGTCCAGACTCATGTCTGACCACTAGAACATGTCTTCATTCAGGTCCAGTAATGTCATGAGGCAAAGACAAACAGCAGCTCAACATCCACTACAGCTGACTGCTCTCTTTATATGCCCCACCGTCCCACCCCATCCATACACACACACACACACACACACACACACACACACACGCGCGCGCGTGTGCATGCACACACTCCAACAAATTTTGTTGTATGGACCAACTGCAACAGTGACAAAGTCTATCTAACTCAATCTAACTATATCTACGTATCTATTACTCTCTCTATATATATATATCTTTTGTTCTTTCTGTTTCTCTTTGCTTTTCTCTTTCTCTCTCTCTTTCTCACACACACACACACACACTCACCGATATAAATATGGATATATGTAAATTCATAATAATCATACATAAAAACAGGGATACAGTTGTAATCAACAACAGCAACTGACCTCACTTTGTTGACTCATTAGTTTACGAGTTCATTTATTCATTGATGAACTGACATTAACAAAAAACATTGTGTCGAGGTACCTCGCAAAGCCTCAGGCCTGTAAACATATGAAACCACAGACCCTGCACACACACACACACACACACACACACACACACACACACACACATATGCCACATGACAGTGAGTAACACACCATTAAAGCACAGTGACTTGGTGGCATATTGTCATGATCAGCGATAACTTCACAGTCCGTACCGCAAGACAAAAAACAAGCTTAAAGAAGAGAGTGGAGGGAGAAGAGATTGTGAAGAGATCTGGCCCAGGTATTGTTTCAGCCACAACTCACAACTCCCTGTGCCTGGTCTGCCTTTCAGTTAGCAAGGCAATTCTTCGGTTAAAAGACTTTTTTAAGGGTTAAATAAATATCATATGTTCCCAAAAATGATTGATCAATAATCACACACACACACACACACACACACACACACACACACACACACACACACACACACACACACAGACACAGACACACACACACACACACACACACACACACACACACACACACACACACACACACACACACACACACACACACACACACACACACACACACACACACACACACACACACACAATAACTTTATTTGTTTATTTACTTACTAAGATCTTTACAATAACCGAGCTGCCCTGACCCAGTCTCCAGAGGAAGGCTTTGGTCTACCTTTCCATTAGCATTCAGAGCATCCAGTGCATCCCCCCCTCAGGTAGCATCAAGGTCAAGCCTCAGGCAGGGGCCCAGAGGAGGTGAAGGGGGGAGGGGGAGTTGGATGGGTGGGGTGCGGTGGGGAGAGGGTGCTCTTTGAGCATCCGGAGGACAACAAGAGAGAAGATGAGGGGGTACAGTTGAGGGCCACCCCCCACCCCAACCCCCACCCTGATCCCTCATCCATGGTCGGTCACGACCCTCGTGTCAAACCTCCATGCCCAACAAATCCACCCGTGCCCCTAAAACAGCTTTCTGAGTGCCCTAAACATCCCTCGCATGTTTCCTGAAACGGTGTGTGTAAGAGGGTATTTGTTGTTAATAATTACACTAATTACACTCTTTTTTATATTGGTATGTGTATCATACTGTAAATCAATAGATGACTGACTTTAATGTACATTAGGACTTCTAAGCTTGATGGTGTTTTTAGCCCTTTTTCCTAATCTAAAGTCTTACTTTATATGTGTGTGTGTGTGTGTGTGTGTGTGTGTGTGCACACGCGCGCGTGTCTCTGTCTGTGTGTTTGCACCCCCCATTAATCTTCCTATTTATTTAAATATTTATTTATTTATGCCCTCACAGTTCCTTGGATGTGTGAGAGTGAAGGAGATGAGAGAGAGTGAGAAAAAGAGAGAGAACGGAAGAGAGAGAGCGAGAGAGAGAGAGAGAGAGAGCGAGAGGAAGAGAGAGAGATGAGATGAGAGAGAGAGAGAGAGAGATGTTACACAAACAAGATGAGAGGTTTGCCGTGACACCTGTGCTGTAATCCTTGGCAGAGCCGACATCAGCATTCCGTGTCAAGCCCAAAAGCCAAGCAGTTAGATTTTTAAAAATATCCACCCTAACTGATGAGAAAAAAAAAAAACTGTCTACTGATGTACTCCATCGAATATAAAACAGCTGCTTTACGGCCTAAATATGGACCAAGTGTGTGCGGATGTCAACAAAGCAAAACTTGTTGCTTTTTGTTTGTTTGTTTTTACTGTAGCTTATTAATGAGAGTTTACTTAATTAGAAATTGTTATTTTCACATACAGCTACTAGATCATAATGGGTGCAACAGAAGTCAGAAGAAATTTGAAGAAGCTGGGGTTTTTTTTTCTTCTTCTTCTTCTTCCCCATCATCTTCCTCTTCTTCTTTGAAAGTGTAAGCGATATAAATTACTTTTCACATCCCAAGGCAAGGCAATCCATTCTACGGCAGCAGGTATCAGGGCTTTGTATTATTAATCATCCTAGTACATCAGACATGTGTACTCCAGGGCGTGCTCTCTCTCTCTCTTTCTCTCTGTCCCTCTCTCTCTCTCTCTCTCTCTCTCTCTCTCTCTCTCTCTCTCTCTCTCTCACACACACACACACACACACACTCACACGCACATGCACACACACACACACACACCACCAACACTTCTACCATCAACACACCTGATACTGCATTGCCCATCCTACTCCAAAAAACTCACTCACTCAAGCCCTTCACCTACCGTGGTCTCCACACCCACTCCACCTCACCTCACCTTCAACCTTCCTTAAAGGAATTATCCGGAGTGAATCACCACGTAGCCCTGCTGTTTTAGAGTGCCAAGGGCTATTGATAAAGACCACAATGACCGAATTTCGTGCAGCGCAGATCGAGTTGGCGAAACGGCAGCTAACACTAACAGAATAGGGCATGTCAAAACGAAACCTAATCGATTTGGTTTCGTTTTGACATGCCCCATTCTGTTACCGTTAGCTGCCATTTCGCTATCTCACTCTGTGTTGCACGAAATTCGGTCATTGAGGAGGGCTATCAATAACGCTTAGCACTATAAAACAGCAGGACTATGTATTGAGTCACTCTGGATAATTCCTTTAACTCCACCAGAGGCTTACAACCCAGAACCCAGCCTCAACCATTGAGCTCCATACCCCATTCCCATCTTAATCAGTCTCTTTCTCTCTATGTGTTTATCAAACTGACTCTCTCTCTCCCTCTGTCTTTATCTGTCTCTCTCTCTCTGCAAAGCCTGGTCAAAACTCTCTTGCAGCGCATACTGTATGTATCGGCTTTTCCCAAGATTGCGCTTCACATTCGACTCCTGAAGAACAGTTAGACTGTTTGACCTGCAAAAAATTCCCCTGGCGCACCACAGCCACAAGGCATGATGGGAAGGCGAGATTGACAGTTGTTTTTTTTTTTTTTTTTTTTTTAAGAAAACCTCTGGCATTTACATCTAAAAATGATTACTAAAAAAATCACACAACCAGTAATGACTTTGATTTTGGTGTTTGTTTTCTTCTGGGCTAACGAGGAGTCGTTCTGAGCCATATCTGCTCTTTAAATGCCAGTAATTGCATGCAAATTGTAGCATCTGTTCTGTCAAATGAAATGATGTTCTGTCCCACTGGGCCTCAGCTTTGAAAGCATCCCACCCACTGAGAGCCACGGACTTATCTGTCTGCATTTGATTTAACACTTCAAAAAGGAAGATGACCACAATAAAGTTTACTCCTCTCTCCACTTGTTTAATTGGGCGAATAGTTTTGGAAAAGTGTTCAGAAAGCCTTGCTTGGCTAGACAGACTTGCACTGCCTGGTGTTTCCGCTCAATATCATTTTTCGCTACAGCGCTGCGTCAAGGATCTCTGCAGGTTTCCTCTAAATGGTTTGGCTAACCAATGAGTGAACAAAGAAGGGGTCTGGCATGTTCAATAGTTTTAAAGTTTACAGAAAGTATCTGTAAAAATATTTAGTCCTCACGCACATCCAAAATTTTTGTTGGGTGCAACATCAAAGGAAAGTATCACTGTATCACTGTATCACGGCCCACTGTTTAGTCCAAAACGTTACACAAATTAAAACTGCAAAAATGGGAGCTCCGGTGTGCATATTACTTTGTTTTTTACAGAAAGTATCTGCCCATGAGAAAGTAAACGTAGGCCTACGTCAATTTAGGGGATCCCAAACACTTTGCACAAAGTGAAATGTATACCAAGCTAATGTTCTCC
>JAODXP020000032.1:2867946-2922946 GCA_027497455.2 Sardinella longiceps
TCAACAAGCCATAGACTAAGCCATGAATTTTTTAGAGGAAAGTAAGTGATGGTAAAATAATTGATCATCAATCATTCATGTATTGTTCTGAAATTTGTTGTCAATATTAACTTTCTTTTCCTAGGGAGCAGGATGCCAAGATGCCTTGTACAAACAGAATTACAAAGTAACTTTTTTTCTTCCCCCGGACCTTTCTCTTTGCATCAACTGACAGTTCTTCAGGATTCTCTGAGGTCATAGCTTACCCAGGCTCCAGGATTGACAGTGTTTTAATGACAAAAAAAAAAAAAAAAAAAAACACCAGGGAAATGATTGTAATGTGTAATTTTTTTTGTCTGACAGCTGGGAAATGAAACGTTGATATTTCAGGGCAGAAGCACAATTAAGGCCCTAAGGCAATGACTTTTCAAAAAGAAGAAGGAAAAAAAATGTTTCAGTCATTTCAGTCCCACATTACATCTTTTTTTGGTTGGTTTGTTTGTTTGTTTGTTTTGGACGTGATACACAGGTTTTCCTGACCTTGCAACAACAACACATCAGGAAGTCCACAAACACTAGAAAGTCTATACACCATACACATCACAGTAGAAAAAAATCAAATCCTACTTAAACTATAGAATTATTAACTCACAAAGTCAAAAATACAGATGATGAACTGACAGTTGTTTTATGAATGCAGCATAGAATCTTTTTCTGTCCTCACAGTGAACAGCCAACATTGGCCGAGCTCTAGCCTGGTCTTAACCAGACCCTTAGTTTATGCATCTCTTTGCATGAGGGTCTGGGATCTCAACTATTGAGAAACTTGCTGGAGATGTTTAAATTGAAAACGATTGAATCAGCCCTTGACTAATAGCCTATCGTATTTTCATGCTGTATTCATTGTGGTTGATGCAATCGAGGTCAATGGCCGGAATCCCAGACCCTCGTACACAGAGAAGTGTAGACCAAGGGGCTGATGACCAGACTACCTGACCCGATTCTTCATTTTGAACTGAAACATTCCCTCAGTCATTTCTCTGAGGCAGATCCAGTTATGTGCTATGCACAGCTAGCCTAGCGGCTACCTCGATTGTGTCTGAGCTGTTTCTGAGCTGAGCTTAGTTTTAGCCGTTTTACCCAGGGGTCTATCACTCATCGCCAGACTATACATTCATGTGATAGTCTGGCGTGTCAGGCTAATGCACAGCCACCCTCAACAGCACACATAGTTGGAGGCAGGTATTTGTTGCAGCATAAGAAAACCTAATGAGATCTCATTGTTTTATATTTGGCAAAGCATCTCTGAACATCTGTTTGATTTTATGCTTCACATCTGCTTCCCAATGGAGTTGTTGCTTCTCAAGCAAAAACACACACACACACACACACACACACACACACACACACACACACACACACACACCTCCAAGCACCAGGGTCGTGATTTCAGATCTTGCCAAAGAACCCTTCAGCATGCAGCCAAAAATAGCTCGACCTCCATGACAGCCTGGCCTTCACGATAACAAAAAACATGCATTGTACTTTATGCAGAAATTATTCATACAGTGTTCAGATTTCTGTCCTGATTTTAACTGTGTGGGTACCCATTGAGGAGGAGCTCTCACCTCCTCCTATAGTCACCATGACTATAACATAGCCTTTGTCTTGCTGTTCTCCCAGATTCCATTTTCTGTTCTAGAAGCAGATGTCACTTGGAGATGGCTGCACCTCTCTGTAGGAATCCTTCTGACTTTGCATTGCCTCTGTACTCCTAAAGGATTGCATATCTCTTTCATTCATTCACTCTCTCACTGACTGCCTGACTAACACACTCACTGACTCAGTGATTCACTCACTCATTCACTCATTATATACAGTACACCAACTCATTCATTCATTAATTCACTTACTGACTCTTTTGACTGTAAATTCTCAGTAAGCCACACCACATAACAAAGGGGCACAGTAGTAGCCTGACAAGTCAGACTATAACGTAATATATCCATCCTTTTCGTCGCCCATCCTTTTCAGCGCCCATCCTTTTCGTCGCCCATCCTTTTCGTCGCCCATCCTTTTCATCGCCCATCCTTTTCGTAGCCGCTTTTGAAATCATTCTCTCTGGGGCCCGGCAATGCGCCAGAGGAGTGAAGTTGCCTTCAGGGCAGAGACTACCTCCACTCAGGGGCTACATGGATGATGTGACAATCCTGCTGCAGACGGCACCATGCACAAGAAGACTGCTCAAAAGGCTGGAGATAGTGACATGCAGAATGGAGCAAACCTCAAATCACGGAGCCTCACGACGTAAAGGCACCAGAACCGACAGTACCACCTTTGCTGCCGGCGGAGAGGAGATCCCCTCACTGGCCAACCAGCCCATTCGAAGCCTAGGGAAGGAGTACACCGCAGAGCTCTCAGACAAGCACGCAGGCAAAGCAGTACGGAAACAGCTTTCAGACGGTCTGGCCAAGATCAATCAGAGCCAGCTCCCTGGGAAGTACAAGGTGTGGCGCTACAACTTCACACTGTACTAGAGGATCATGTGGCCGTTGAAGATGTGCGAAATCGCTTCCTCAGAAGCCATCAGGATGGATGGAGTTGCCAACTCTTACCTCCGAAAATGGCTAGGTCTCCCACGCTGTTTCTCAGAAGTGGGCCTGTTTGGAGCAAGCCCTTTACAGCTACCTCTCAAGTCTATCTCCTTGGGCTACAAGCAGGAGAAGGCCAGATTGGTCCCTGGAGCTAAAAGAATCCTCAGATCCAGCAGTGAAGAATGCCAACATCCCCACCCGCACAGGTCGGAAGTGGCAGGCAGAAACAGAGGTCAGCAGAGCCATCAACCAACTGCAGCACAGGGAGATCGTTGGGAGGGTGCAGATCGGACAAGCAGGGTTTGGATGGGGCGAAACCACACGGTTCTGGTCAAAGGCCACAAAAAGAGTGCAGGGCCATGGTAATTGAGGAGGTGTCGAGAGCAGAGCAAGAGAGATATAACATCAGGGCAGTATCCCAAGGCCAGCAGGGGAGGTGGACCACGTGGGAAGGCACGACCAGCAGGATGATCAGCTGGGCTTACCTGTGAAAAATGCCACAGGCTAGGATCAGTTTCCTGCTTAAGGCTACCTTTGACACACTGCCATGCCCGAGAAACCTCCACCAGTGGTTTGGCAAGGAGGAGGCCTGTTCCCTCTGCAATGCTGCTGTGGCCAAAATCGCCATAACGCCACTCTGACCGGACATCGTACTGGGGTCTTCGGCCGCCAAATCTGTGCTGCTCATTGAGCTTACCGTCCCCTGGGAGGAGGGAATATCGGCTGCATACGAGCGCAAGAAGGATAAATACACAGAACTGGCGATGGAATGCAGGGAAGCTTGTTGGAATGCGCACATCTACCCGGTGGAGGTGGGCTGTCGAGGCTTCGTCAGCACCTCCTCCACAAAACTGCTCCGGGATGTGGGCTTAAGTGGGGCGAAGCTACGGAGAACAACCAAAGCCCTGGCAGAGGAGGCAGAGAAGGCAAGTTTCTGGCTGTGGCTCAGGAGGAGAGACAAAGAGTGGGGGTCGAAGCAGTGAGTAGGGGCAGCTGCAGGGGGTGGCAGGGAGACGTCCTTGCCACTGCTCCGCCACCAGGAGGTGTTCTGGGGTTAAAGAGAGCAAAACATCTATGAGCGGTGGTCCCCAGCTGACGACCCTGCAGCTGTCCCAGTGGCGCTGTTGGAGGCGCGGCAGGCAATAATGCCAAGCAGGTTTTCCATCTACCTGTAAGATAATCTATAGTCTGGCCACGATGGATAGATCATATCCATCGATAGATAGATAGATAGATTTGAATCTTTCAAATGCAATAGGATAACACTACGACCAATCAGAGCAATGAAAAACTGATTTAAACAACGTTCGCCTTATGACTCCCACATTGGACATTGTGATTGGCGTAACACAGCTGATGGTCGAATACAACAGAATAGAACAGTTGTCAATGACTAGAACAAATCAATTTGCTACCGCTAGGATACTTCTAGACTTCTAGGCTAGCATACCAAACATGACATTGAAAACTGAGCCCGTTTCTGTAACGGTCATTGGCACAGGCCCATCATCAAACCATTATGGTATACAGTCTTTGGAGTTGATTGGTGTAGCACTGAATCCGTCTCAATTTCTTCCAATGAAAGAGGGCAGGTGGTGCAGCCGATCGCCCGACCCCGCTCCCCTTAATCACAATAGGGCCCAACTGGTAGCGGTAGCTGAAAGAGGATCCATTGAGACGGGAGTGTCGTGGGTCATGAGAGTGGAGAGGTGATGGAAGGAGAAGACATTAGTCTGTAATCCTGAGGCGTTGGGATTTGGAACAGCTGGTGGTGGTGCCTTGAGGACAAAGACCCAGCATCCCAGCTCCAGATTAAGCAGAGAAATTATAAAATTGTGATGCAGGTGAGGAGGTGGAGATGTCAATGCTAGCATACTGCACTAGTAGAGAGAGGTGTTAGAGTCTCATGTACACTATCTCACTCAATCCCATATATCCCATTCTCTCTTGTTCATAGTCACTCACACACTCATATATCCACCCTCTCTCTCACCCATTTCTCTCTCTCTCTCTCTCTCTCTCTCTCTCTCTCTCTCTCTCTCTCTCATACCCACTCACTCAGTCATATTATCCCTCTCTCTCGCTCCCACTCTCACCCTTTTTTTTTGTCTCTCTCTCAAACTCAAATTTGAATTAAAAGTGCTTTATTGGCATGACAAGAAGATACACATACTCACTCATATATCCTCTCTCTCTCTCTCTCTCTCTCTCTCTCTCTCTCTCTCTCTCTCTCTTGCATACTCTCTCCCTCTTTCCATACCCTCAGGTATGCAAATCCTGTGCCTGGGATCTCTTCACCCCAGCGTGTGTGTGTGTGTGAGAGGGCGGTGAGGCTGCCCTCACATCTCCTTATGTGTGTGCGTGCGTGTGTGTGTGTGTACGTGTGTGTGTGTGTGTGTGTGTGTGTGTTTGAGCAGTAAATATCAGAGCCACAAGGCAAACGGCAGAGAAAGCAGGGGGGTGTCAGAAAGCTCCGGAAGCGAGCCGAGAGCTGATAAAAGGGACGGGGAGAGCTAATCCAGGGGCATCTGATAAAAGAGGGGGATATGACAGGGAGTCCTCAGTGGAACGGCGAAAGGTCACGGTGTGTTGATTCAGAAACGAGAGCCACGCTCAACAAGGAAAGGCTTTGGCCAGCCATGACTCTCCCACCTCTCTCTCCCACCTCTCTGTCCCTCTCCCCCCCCCATCTTCTCTCTCTCTCTCTGTCCCTCTTTCTCTCCTCCACCATCTCTCTCTTTCTATCTATCTCTGTCCCTCTCTCTCTCCTCCACCCTCTCTCTCTATCTGTCTCTCTGTCCCTCTGCCCCCCCCCCTCCTTCTTCCTTTCTTTTTTCATGGGATGCTGAGGTTTGGTATGAGGATTGGCATGGAAAGGTACAGTGGGGGGGGGTGGGGGGGGGATCTGGGGCAATTCTCATCTCCCTTCTGTACTCTGGGATTCCGGCCATTGGCCTCATTTGCTCAGGATGCACTCCACCCTGGCCAATCGGTGTACTTTGTTGAGAATACAGCAAGAGAATACGATAGGCTATAAGTCAAGGGCCGATCCGATCTTTTTGAAAACACCTCCAGCAAGCAATCGTTTCTCAATAGCCGGAAGGAATCCCAAACCCTTGAGCAAAGTGAAGTGTGTGTCTGTGTGAGGGAGAAAATGGGGGGCTGGGGCAAGGCAAAACGTCTTTAGAGGAAAAGGGTCTTTCCGTTGAAACAAATTACCCCATTTTAATGATAAATGACCATAAGACCCTTTACTGTGTGATCATAACTGATCATGTGTTCAAAGTGTGCATTGACAGCTAATGTTCAGAATTCAAGTCAAGTCAAGTCACTTTTATTTATATAGCACATTTCATACAACATAGTTGATCCAAAGTGCTTTTAAAATAATAATAATAACAACAACAATAATAATAACAATAATAATAAAAAACAATAAACAAATAATAATAATAATAATAATAATAATATGCAAATGACCAAATAAAACAAACAAACAAAAATAATAACAAAAATAAAAGTGGAAAGGGGTTTAGGGAGAATTAAAGGCTAGGGAAAAAAGATGTGTTTTTAACTTAGACTTAAAAAGATCAATGGTATGAATGGACCTAATGTGGGAGGGGAGACTATTCCAGAGCTGGGGAGCAGAAACAGAGAAGGCTCTGTCACCTCTGGTTCTAAGGTGAGAGGAGGGAACAGAAAGAAGAAGTTTAGAGGAAGATCTGAGGGGCCTAGAAGTACAGTAAGGACTAAGTAAATTGCAGATGTAATCAGGTGCTAATTGATGTAAGGCTTTAAAAACATAAAGTAACAATTTAAACTCAATTCTATATTTCACTGGCAACCAGTGCAGTTCACAGAGCACAGGAGTGATGTGATCACGCTTCTTAGTTCCAGTAAGCAATCTAGCAGCAGCATTTTGAACCATTTGTAATCTAGCAATAGAAGAGTTGGGAAGGCCAAAATAAAGTGCATTACAATAGTCTAATCTTGAAGTGATGAATGAATGAATTAGAGTTTCCATGTCTTTAGCAGAGAGGAAAGATTTTAACTTTGCAATGGTTCTCAATTGGAAAAAACTGGCCTTCACCACACTGCTTATTTGATTACTGAATGTGAGTGAAGAATCCAGGTAGACTCCAAGGTTTTTTACTACACTACTGAAATTTGAAGATAAGGGACCAAGAGCATTACTCAGGTCAGATACAGAAGTAGGAGGCCCAAATATGATCACTTCAGTTTTCTTTTCATTAAGTTGTAAGAAATTCATGGCCATCCAACATTTGATATCATTAAGACAGTTAAACAGGTTTACCAAAGAGCCAGAGTCACCAGGAGTGACTGGAAGGTAAAACTGTGTATCATCTGCATAGCAATGGTACTGAACACTGTATTTTTCAAAAATTGATCCAAGTGGGAGCATATACAGTGAAAATAAAAGAGGGCCTAAAATGGACCCTTGGGGGACACCACACTTGATTGGAGCAGAGGAAGAGGAATAATTATCCAACCTGACTGAAAAGGTTCTATTGCTCAAATAAGACTTAAACCATTGCAGAACTGTGCCCTGTAGACCAACTTCAGCCTCCAGTCTTTTTACAAGAATGGAATGGTCTATTGTGTCAAATGCAGCACTAAGGTCGAGGAGAACTAGGAGGGCACAGGAACCAGAATCAACAGAGAGAAGGATGTCATTGTGGACTTTGATCAGGGCAGATTCAGTGCTGTGTAAAGATCTAAACCCAGATTGGAATTTATCAAAAATGCTAAACTTGTTTAAATATGGAGATACTTGGGAGAGGACTACTTTTTCCAGGATCTTAGACATAAAAGGTAATTTGGAAATAGGCCTATAATTCTTAAGATCACTGGCGTCAAGATTAGGCTTTTTAAGTAGTGGTTGCACTACCGCCTGCTTAAAACTAGATGGAACCTCTCCATATCTTAAGGAGTTATTAATTATAGCCAGTGCAATAGGACATATGGCTCAATTCAGCTCCTAGGGAACAGCCAGTACTCTGTGCACTGACATATTGACGTTAATATACTTGTGTTCTTGTACACGCTTGTGTTTTATGACCGTTTTACAAGTCTTAAAATTGTTATACATCACTGAAATTGTGTATCAAGCAAAACTGCTTATCGTAAAGTGTAAACATCAAAGGCAAATAATAACAACATACATTTCCATTTACTGTATGCTGTTCTCTTTTGTGAGTTGTGGGAGTCTGAATTTAGATGTATGCATATTAATCTAGGAAGTCAGGTTGGTGAGCTAATTGCTTTTAAATGCAAACCTCAGTTTGGTCATACCTCAGTTGTTTTAATTATACCGGTGCAGTTTATATTACCACTGACAGACTTCACACTTCTTGGTCCACCTGTCTTACACTGTGTGAGAGAAACATGGATAATAATAATAATAAAAAAAAAATAGCAATGAGCAAAGCTCAATCCAAACTTAAATTTTCTCAATCATTCTACCTCTCATCCGTTCAACAGTAGTCATTTTCACAAATCTAACTTCCATTTTTGCTCATCTTCCCTCGTTTCAAGAAATGACTTTTTAAATCAGTGCTTTGATTGGTCCGTATTTCTTTCGCAACCTTGTGTCTCCCGGTTCATCCTCGACTTAATTTAGCAGCAGTCTGAGGCCTGTGCTGAGCTGTGAAGCATTATGGCTTTTTCTTTTTTCTTTTAATGAATCAATTTCCATGCCAACTGTAAGATGAGGCCCATTGGTAACTGCTATTTTTGTATATAGACTTGTGAAAAATGAGCAGTTCTTTCATGCAGTTCCAATGTTATTTTGTATTTATTTATTTATTTATATATAAAAAAAAATCCTGGTTCTGCTTCAAACTATTGGCCTCTAATGTCAGGAGAATCAGATGACCGTGGCCTTTAACATTGCCATGACACCAAACATCCCGTAACCATAGCGACGATATGTTTTATCCTTCTAATTCTTTTGACTGGAACATTGTCCGAAATAAAGGTGACGCATCGGCAATGCCTCAATTAGAAATTCAAAGGGTGCTTGCGTGACCACCTGCCGTGCAGCCTAATTCTCGACGGGGACTTCAACACCCCCCCTCACACACACACACACACATACACCCTCGCACACACACACAAAAAGGCTCAGAGACTAATTTCCTGTCAGGTCCTCTACAGCGGAGAACAGGCTTGCTTGAGGAACACCTCCGCTACACTTTGGCTCTGTTTTTAACACTTAACCTTCTGCCTTCTGTATTCTGTCGTTCGGCTGCCAAGGGACAAACATAGTGTGGGCTACTGCAAAGCCGTAAACTGTGTGTGTGTGTGTGTGTGTGTGTGTGTGTGTGTGTGTGTGTGTGTGTGTGTGTGTGCGTGCGTGTGTGGCGGGGATTCAACATCAGCCAAAAGTTAATAAGGTGTGTCTTTATTGTAGGCCCTATTAAAAAAAAAAAAAAAAACGACTTTGAGTTCTGGATGCTGAAGACATTTCAGAATATTTATCTCTCTGGCGAAGTGGTACTTTGTGGTAAGTATTCACTGAATGCTAAATTGTCAGGACTTTAAACATTCTTATTGTTTAATCATTGGAGTGCTCCCTTTGACGCCTTTTGTGTGTGTGTGTGTGTATGTGTGTGTTTGTGTGTGTGTGTGTGATTGTACAGTCAGTAATGATACAATTAATTCAATAATGTAGTCTGTATGTGTATGTGTGTGTGTCTCTCTGTGTGTGTATGTGTGTGTGTGGAGTCAGTAATGAGATTATTTCAATAATGTATGGTGTGTGTGTGTGTGTGTGTGTGTGTGTGTGTGTGTGTGTGTGTGTGTGTGTGTGTGTGTGTGTGTGTGTGTGTGTGAGTGAGTGAGAGAGAGAGAGAGAGAGAGAGAGAGAGAGAGAGAGAGACATTACAAGCACACTCTTTACAGCACTGCCTTCCTCCTTAGTGAGTTAGAGCGGCGAGTGAAAGCCAGTCTGACTGTCCTGTCCTGTCCTGTCCTGCTGGTGATCTGCATCTGCTCCTGCTGCCACGAGACTCATTTACAGCTGAGCACAGCAGCGCTTTTATCTCTCCCTCTTTTACCCTTGAAACCCACAATTAAGCAATAACCCAGTCCGTGCCCCTTATTCCTCTTCCCCCCTCTTCCTCCTCATCTTCCTCCTCTACGTCGCCCCTTCCTCCTTTTCTTCTTCTCTTCATACCTCTCCCCTACCTTTTTCCTCCTTTTCTTCCTCCTCCTCTATCTCCTCACCTTCATCCCTCTCTTCCTTCTCCTCCTCTTTCTCCTCACTCTCACCATCATCTTCCTCATCCTCTTCCTCCTCCCCCAACTCTTTTTTCCACCACTGATGGGTGTGAAGCTCTTTATGCTCCAGCACTGAAAATGAATACAGTGTTTTTTATATAGCCCATTTGTTTGTTTGCCTGTTTGATTTATTTATTATTTTATTCATTACATGAATTGCACTCTATATGCCTTATGTAATTTGGTGATGTCATTGAAATGAAAATGGTCAAAAATTCAGCAATTGTTTTTTTTTTCTTCTTCTTCTTCTTTTTGTAGAGCTGTGGAGGTTAGTAACCAAGAATGAGAAGTATTTCACCTCTTCATTCTTTAACTTTTTTGCTTAAGCCTCGGACTGACTGTCTCTTCACAGTATCCAGACACCTGTAGATCGTCATTTGTGTGACTGGCCGATGAGTCATGATGTGTGAGTCTGTTGGTCTGTTTTGGTGGAGTGAAAACTTTGGCAGGGTAACCTCACAGTCTCTGTGAAATCTTTATCGCTTTCAATGGGCTTCTAGATGCCAGCTTTTCTCTCTCTCTCTCTCTCTCTCTGTCTCTCTCTCTCTCTCATCCATCAGAACACACACACACACACACACACACACACACACACACACACAAACACACCAGTTCACAAACACACGCATGCACACATGCATACACACACACACACACACACACACACACACACACACACACACACACACACACACACACACACACACACACACTAACCTCAGGAGCGCTCAACTTCACAAAAATGATGTCAAGGTAGCAGATGTGATTCAAGCTCAGGTGCCCAGTCCACCTGCCTGATATTTTTTTTATTTCTTTCTTTTTTTTTTTTTTAAATGCCAAGCTGTCACTGGTGCAGACCGTGTGATACGGTGGACATATGCCTCCTAAACTGGCAGCAGCTGGCTAGTTTACCTCAGAATTAAAAGGATTTCAGTGAAGTACTGGCAGGGTCCTTTGGCCTTCATGTCAAAGCTCTTGGCAAGCCTGACATACTGACTATTGTATTACAGTAAAGTCGAAGTCAACCTCAGAAGCATATTCCCTAACACTGTTTCCGTGGTGATCAGTCATTCTGACTCTTCTTATGAAAAGGCAACACTTACATGTAAGGGTGGTGGTCGAGTGGCACACAGTCACCTGAGGTGTCTATAGCACAAGCTACTGTTTATCACTAACCCGGGAACAGATTGGGAATTCTCCAACCCAAAGTCATTTACTGCCACTCACTTCTTGTCACTCTCCATTGTCTTGTTCAGTTATAGGCCTAAAAAGTGTACTACTTGTATATTAAAGAGACCCTATGCAGTAGCCCATCCGGTGGCGTCATCCAGTAAGCTAAGAACCAAACAAAGCAGTTATTAAGCATTTCTGCCAATAATCCTCCATTTAGAATTGCGTAGTCGATGGAGAATGCTGCTAACAAAATGTATCGACAGTTGAATGCGCTGAGAAGGCACAAATCGCGTTGTAATTCAAACAGTAAGCTCCGGGTAAGTCACGTGACTTAGCTTGCTTGCTAACCACAACATACAGGGTGTGGACGCTCTTCCTGATCTTTATCAATTCCAGTGAGTTCTAGGCAATTTATATGAAGGTCTAATGAATAGGAAACGTTGACATTTTACCTACATGTTGCAAGTGGGGGCTTTAAATAGGTTCATAAGTGAAAAACCCAACAAGTGGACTAGACCTATACATATAATAGGCTTACACTGTATAGTAAACTTACCTCATCTTGCAACATCCTAACTGTTCAGTTTGAGGCCTCCCTGCGGTCATTCATGATCCCCGTTTCCATCTCTTTTGTATTAACTTCCTGTCATATGAAAAGGTGATAAAACAAACAAATAATTCCTTTTTGCGGGTAAAAATTGTAAACGTGCCATCCCTTTTCTGATGTAAGGGAGAAACAAATGGAAAACAAGATGAATTGTGGCCCTGAAACATTTTCAACTGAATGAATGAACAACAAGACAATCAATTGTGCTCACACCCAGATGGGGACTCTCCTGACGCCAGCTCTTACATTTTTATCTTGGAGCTCAACTATAGTTTTTCACCTCTCTAGACAGACAACACAAGAATGACTTTTTTTCACAGGAGTTCCTGCCATAACTGCACTTGGCATAAAATATTCAGCACACGTGATGTTGTGTGTGCATGTGTGTGTGTGTGTGTGTGTGTGTGTGTGTGTGTGTGTGTGTGTGTGTGTGTGTGTGTGTGTGTGTGTGTGTGTGTGTGTGTGTGGGTGGGTTGGTGCTTTGAAAGACAGACAAAGTAATGAGATTGGCATAAGATGACAGAAATGTTCTTACATATGGAATTCTCCTTTGTAGTTTGTCCAAGTAAAGGTTATGCTTGCCATATCACCCTTATATTAAAAAAATAAAACACTTAATCAAAAGCTTTATTCATATATGTGAAGCCACATTCATTTGACTAGCATTGAGTTAAAAGTCAGGCCAGCTGTCAAACATCACAGCCTACTATAAAATAAGCCCCAGACTTAAAAACGAATTTTATCTGTCAGACAGTTTAACAAGATGTAACTACATAAGTCCCCACTGATTAGATGTACTGTATTTGTAAAGTTATATCCTCAATGTGGGAAATCTTTTGATGGCAGCATACACTTAAAGTGACTAAAACTTATTTGTTCATTTCTCCTGGCATGGGCTGCGTGATAGAAATGAGTGGGCAATTCCACTGAGACATTATTTAATCATAAAACACTGGCTTTCATTACCCATTATACAGCTGAGAAACATTACAGTAACAGCATGGCTGTTTTTTTTTGTTTGTTTGTTTTTGTCAAGACTTTAACTGTAGCTGTACCTTGCTGTAGTACAAAATATTGGACCGAAAACAAACATTATTTTCAGTGAATTTTCTACAACTCTCTTTTTTCCTTTTTGTTTTTTTTTTGGCTTGCATGTGTGTGTGTGTGTGTGTGTGTGTGTGTGTGTGTGTGTGTGTGGGGGGGGGACTGTTACACCTGGTTCACTAACCATACTCACACCACCCATTCACTACACACTATCGTCAGTTAGCAGAATCACGACAGATTGGTTAGCAGAGGCACTGAGGAAGCTGCTGCATATTCAAGCAGAAAAACAAACAAACAAACAAACAAAAAAGAAAAGAAGGAACTGCACCCCCTCTCTTCCTCCCCTAACATCTTTCCCCACCACCAAATCCTAGTAGCATGCTGCCAAATCAATCAGTAGCAAAGCAAAAAAACAACAACAACAAAAAACCCACAACAACAGCAATAACAATATAAAAACAATACCTGGTATTGTTCTAAGGGGCCCAGAATAAAAAGTGCTTGCCTTGATATTAAAGACACTTAGAGGAGTGAATACCAGAAAAAGACATTGGGTTTGACTTACAAAGACAAGCAACACAATAACATCATCGACATAACTCACTAGTCATTAGCGTTAAGGAATAGTGTCGATATATCACAATAAAAGAATTGCCTCACTGTAATGCTGACGTTAATGTTGTAATTATGAGATATGATCTTGTGATTGGGGAATAATTTCATTATGTAAATGCTGGATGATACCGTAGGCTGCTTGTCTGTCCTTTCAGAACGCCCAGTGCTGGACCCATATCTCCACATTATACAAATGGTGATGTGTGCAAACCTGACCCACCGATAGTGTGAAGATGGAGTATGTTTTTGTTTTATTGGAGTATGCTTTTGTTTTATTAACCTTTAGCATTTTACAAGGGGGGGGGGGTTCAAGCAAACAAGATCAACAGAATTAACCTGAACAGAGTGTACTTATAAATGTAACTATGCATAAGAATGCTTGATAACCTAAAATATTAAATGTTAATCCTTAAGGCTTTCCTCATGTATGTGTCACTATATATCTCAAATGTGCACGTTTTTAAAGGACATCAGTTACTCCATATCCATAAAATAGAGGGAAATGCAATAAATATGTATCAACACTAGCAGACATTAAACAACTGTCAGTAACTAACTGTGAAGATCTACAGTATGGGTCATACATTAGGCCAGTGTTTCTCAAACTGTGGGGCGGGCCCCACTAGTGGGGCGCAGACACATGACAGGTGGGGCGCGAGACATCTCTTTGCCATCGACCAATGGCCCCACCATGACCCCCCAATTCACAGCTATCATCAGATATGAGCATATGACAGTAAATTGAGCTTTCCAACTGTTATTTGCTAGTTGCTGTGATGAGGGGTTCGAGAGAAATTTGGCTTTGAATTACGGTAGTAACATCAAAATCCTGACATTAACGAAAATCCTGCACTCGCAAAGTATTCCTCACAGAGATATTGTGCACAAATTGAGCCTTCCAGGTGGGGCGTGAAAATTCTCTGCCTTCCAAAGTGGGGAATGACAGAAAATGTTTGAGAACCACTGCATTAGGCCTACAAATAATATAGTGTCAATCAGGGAGAAGGAATGGATGAAACACACTGATCTATCATGTACGTGCAGGGCTTACAGTACATCCTTAGCCTCGTAGCTAATATAAATGGCCGTCTGTATAATAGCATCTCCTCATTCTGATATGCCAGGCCTTGAGTTTCAATTCAGATGAAAGGATGTGCAATTCACCTGAAAGAGAATGCAATTCATCTGACAGAACTCCAGATCCACCAAATCAATTCCCAGAGATTGCAGAGAATGTTGACATTTTCAGTTATGCTGTAATAAACCCCAAGTTTGAGATTTAACTCTGCCAGCCCCCCCGCGGACTTGTTCAACTCTTCTGCCTTTCTTGTGAAATCCATTAACTTCCCACCATCGCTGCCATAGACCACAAAAACAGTCTGCAGCAGACGGAGTCGTCAATATGATAATAAAGACATAGAGGGGGCAAGGCAATAATGAGCTGGGCGGAGGCGGGTTGTTGTTTTGTTGTGTTGTTGACATAAACAAATCCCGTGGAAGAAACACTGATGCAATGTCGTAGAGAAAATCAGGTCATAAATACAGAGTGCTCCTGGATGCGTCTGAATTACATGCTTGGCTGCAGAATCAAATTTTTATGTCAGATAATTTAACTACTCTAGACCAATAGCCTGTAGCCTCGTCGTCCCACACAAACTGAAAGTTACTCGTTCTCTGGCCCGGCACTCATAGTATCAGACCAGTGTTGGCTTTTTGACATTGGGGAAGAATTGGGGTCACAGGGTGGTGGCCTTCTGCATTAATCGCAGAGCAAATGTGTAAGTGAGATGGTGGCGACCACATGACACACATAACGATAGACTCATTAATATGGCATCCTCTCCCAGTCTCATGGTTTGACCTTGACCTTTGACCTTTTTGATTGAAAAGTGAGAAGTGAATAAGGTCAAACATGTCAAACATCACACAATCATATAACATCTCAGATCATTTCACCAACAGTTTCAATGTTTTGGTCTGCCAAAGACAGGGTGGGCTTTGAAACAAAACAATTGACACATTTCACAAAGTCATAATTTGTATTAAAGGAATACTTTGGCCATTGTCAACTTGGCCTGCTGTTTGAAGTCACCAAGTCCTGTCGGTAAGGGGAGGGGCGGGGGGTGGGAGAACAAAATAAAATTTGAAGTTAAGCACATACACCTTAGTTAATTATTATGTATTGACATGAGTGAACTTATGAGTGTAAGTGCCAAATGTACATATTGTTGTCGTGTCAACTGCACTATTTGTTTACATAATAACGAAAGAACAATTTCAATGTTGTTTGAACAACAGTGGTGAATCTTAGTCTTCTTAAAGCGATGGAAACTCATTATTCGAAACCGAAAGTAAGATGAGGTACTTTTGACTCAATGTAAAGTGCTTCGCGTTTTTCATTGTTCAATATCAAAATCTGCTTTACCTGTTGACAAGCTTGTCCTTTCTCATAAATATTAACCACCACTATTAATTCCGTGTGTCCCTATTGGCTTGAAATTTCGCATATGCATGGACATTATGTAGTAGACTCTCCATGTACAACCTCCATCTTGGGATACAGAGGCTCAAAACGGTCATATCGTTCACGTTTTCGCTCTCACAGTTTGCAGGTGCAGCTAATTGCTATCGTTGTTTCAATGCGTCGGCAGGTTTGAAAGAAGACAAATCGAAGACCACGATTGTGTAAAATCCCAAAAATCAGAATATGTGTTTGTTATTTAAAGATATCTCTCTGTTCAAAGTACATTGTGTCGAAATGCCATATGAAATGTGCTGGGTCTATTTAAATAAAACTTGACCTGACTTGATAGGTTGCTAACTAGAAATTTACTTTAGGTGAACTTTTCACAAGGTCATGTTAAAATCAATAAATTCATCAATAAGTCATCTGTGCTCTTCAACTCCATATGCACAGTACAGGCAAATCACCAATCACATAAATCAATAGTAGTTGTCTTTCTGTTGGATTTTCTTGGTACAAATACTGCAGAGAAAATCCTCAGTTTGGATGTTTTTCTCTGATGTGCCGCAGGGGCTACAAGACACTGGCAGAATGTCACCTTGATTGGTAGGAATTGTGTCGAGCTTGCATCCGTTAGCTGGGGCTGCCACTGACAAATGCCTCCCTGGAGAAGGTGTTTTTTTTCTCTCTCCACTGGCCCCATCAATGCTTAAAGTCTTAATTATTAATCGTGTTTCTCTGTTTGGTTTGCATTATCACGGACAAAGTTGCGGCATCAATGATTAAACAAGCGTCTGCGATCAATCACGGTGAAACACTTCACCAAGGGAAAGGCGGTGGAGGTGTGTTTGTGTATGTGTGATAGGTGTTAGTGTGTGTGTGTGTGTGTGTGTGTGTGTGTGTGTGTGTGTGTGTGTGTGTGTGTGTGTGTATGTGTGTGTGTGGGTGTGTGTGTGTGTGTGTGATGTGTGTGTGTGTTGGGTTGGTGGGTGGGATGGGTATGGGGGGGCTTGACGTCGCTCAGCTCAACTTAGCTCAGCTCAACAGTGGGTCGTTGTCAGAGTTCAAGTCATTGAAGCCTTTAAAAAATGCAGTGTGTGTGTGTATGGGGTGTGTGTGTGTGTCTGAGAGTCTCTTATTCATTCACTCTGCTCATGAATCACTTCCCCTACTGATCTGTCTGTGTCGGCCTGTCGACGTGTCTGTCAACTCTCGCCTCCCTCTGAGCCTCTGACTCCTCATCCCATCATTGCCATGTTACCCTCTCTCTCTCTCTGTCTGTCTCCCTCTCTCTCTCTCTCTGCTTTCTCTATCTTTTTCTCTCTCTCTGTCTCTCTCTTTCTCTCTCTCTCTGTGTCTCCCTCTCTCTCTCTCTGCTTTCTCTCTCTCTCTCTCTCTCTCTCTCTCTCTCTCTCTCTCTCTCTCTCTTCTTTCATAAGCTATCAGCCTCTTTGTCTCCGATTCTGGTGGTCCTTCTCACCCCTCCCGCCATCTATCTTTGCCTCTGCATTTCTCTTAGATCCGCCTAAGCCTAGCCTGGCCATTGTCTTCCTAAGGGCGTAGCACCAAATTCTGGGCCCTGTGCACAAACAGTGGCCATGGGCCCCCCTCACTGCCTCGTCAAGGACCCTCTCACCTCTTGGGGTCCTGGGAACAGTCCCCCCACCCCCCACCCCCTATATATGACACCCATGAACACGATTCTACTAGATTCTCTTGTTGCATCCCATCCTGGACAAACTTTGAGAATGCAGAATTTTTCCAACCTCCAGCAAGCAATTGTTTCTCAATAGCCAGAACCTCAGACCCACATTTGAAGTGAAGCATAGACTGAGGGGCTGGATGCATGAAATACCGCACACACACACACACACACACACACACACACACACACACACACACACACACACACACACACACATATCTGTATTCATATTTTATTGAGGGTATAAATGGACCTGGTGTGCTCTTTCAAATCACTGCTTTCCCATTCAATGTAAGTATTAAATCCTACTAATGGATTCAGTTGTATTTAATCTAAAAACTGTAGTTATCATGGCAACAGATGTTCGTTCTCTTTCAAAGGGAGTCATGTGGAGTTAGCTATGTCCTCAGGGCAGGCTTTTGCCTTCACATATTAGTGGGTTAGATAGATTCATAAATGTTTCTTCTTTCTTAGACTTACTTTTATTTTTTCCATCCTTTGTGCAAGATACAAGATACTTTATTTGTCATATGCATCGTCATAGATGTACAACCTTCAGTCCTTCCCGTCCTTTCTTTTCTCTGTTCACCTCTCTCTCACGTTCCATCCTTTCCTCCTCTCTCTAACTCTCTACTATCTCTCTCTCTCTCTTTAACTTTTGTCCTCTTCTCTTTTTCTCTCTGTCCTCCTCCTGTCCTGTCTTTTGGCAAGTCTGCGGCCCAATATGTTTTTCCCACCGGTGTGGAATCCGGTCCGGTGCCGTAAAACGTAATTTCAGGGTTGTTAATCCTGAATTGTCTTTGGCAAGCAGCTCCTGTTGTGTCTCCCCGTGTCTCCTTGCATTCTCATTGCGATCCCAGGACTCGCCACCACTTGGTGAAGAATGACTGTTAAATCGACACACACTAACACACATCCTGTCTGCTGCTGGGGAGGTTGAATATGATTGTCTTGTGGAAACTATTGTTTGTGGTTGCTTCATAACCTCCTGCACTTCTGTAGGGTTGTTTTAAATGATGTGAGTTAGTGTTTGTTTATGTTATGTAAAGTAGTATAATGGTGGATGCAGAACTGCGGGATCCAGCATTACTTTAATGATGCGCCTGTCATGTCGTTTTATTTGCAAAGCTCTCTTGGGGGTTTGGGAGAAACAAGTTGGAGAGTTTTTAAGCTCCAACAGCCAGACAATATGGAGGTGGTCTGAAACATGCAGGAAGGGAGTCAAGAGAGCTCTTCATCCTCTGACAAATCCATCCTCTCCCTGCTTGGACAGACAGAGGACTTACCTTTGTCTCAGGTACTTAGTGTTCGGTGAACTGTGCAAAAGTTCTAACCCCCAAAAGTGAGGGTTTTCTCTTTTTTTTTCTGGCTTCCCTGGTTGTATAAAAGTAATTTCATTTCCTGTCAAAGACATAAACCACAAGGCCCAACTGATGTGATTGACTCATGCTCAGTTGTGGGGGCACAGTTACACCAGAGGACATTTAACCTCAGGGGGGCACTGTGAGTCAAATTGGACTCATGATGTGAGTAGTTTATTTTTCATGATCCTATTCTCCATCCCTCCCCCTCTCATTTCCTGTCTATAGTACAGTAGGCTATTCTTTAATGTCCAGTCAATTATAAATTGTAGGACAAAAGTCACCTCAAGGGGGTGCTGTAGCACCAGTGGCCCCACCCCTGTCACCACTCAGCAGCAACTGCAACTCACTGGCTATAGGCTACTTTCCAGCGCTATGCTAAGCTAAAGCTAAAATTGAGGTTGTCATGGAAAATGCATGCACTGAGAGCACAATGCTTTTACCAACATATGTAACTCCAGAAAAGAGGGTGAATAACGGATTTTCATAAAATATGAAAATATCCCTTTAATTGACCAAAGAATACACTTTAAAAAGAAAAAAGAAAAATTCAATCTCATCCCTACCTCCTTTTGTTCAAGTGTGTCCTCTCTGAACTTGCAAATAAAACCCTGTTTTTCCTTCTACTGTTCCAGCTTCCATCATAAACCATCCTCATTCCACAGCACTCTCCTAGTCATGACACTTAATAAAAGTGTTGGATTGTAAATAACCCATCTGACTCCACACACACACACACACACACACACACACACACACACACACACACACACATACACACACTTACACACACACCAAGGTAGCAGAGGGATAAAGCATGGTCACAAAGCATGAGCCGATTCCTTGTTCTACAGACGTTTTTCATTTGAACTTTAATCACGCGCCATTGGGGTGGTTTACAAATCAGTCACGCTCGCACTGGTGTAGAATCGGTTCCATTAAAGATGACTGTCAGGGGAATGGAACCCACCTCAGTGGAAATGTTAGAATATATTTATACGCCACAAGAATAAATATCGTATAGCGTGGTTTATACAGAGGCACCAAATATGTTGTTTTCACCTCCATCATAAACAATGGTTGAGCGAGTACTAGATCACGGGGAACACAGGAACATGATTGTCATGTCAGAAGTGTCAAATATTTAAATGGCTGTGGATTTGAATTAATGTTATGAGTCACAGATGTTTACGTTTGGGGGAAATGAGAGAAAGAGGTGAAGGGAGGAAAAACAGAGAGCTAGGAAGAGAGCGAGAAGAGAGGGAGGAGGAGGAGAGAGGGAGAATGTTTGCCAGAGTGATGCAGATTTCTATCCAACATAACCAGACAGGTATTGAACATGACATGTCTCTGTATGTGCTAAACATCTTCCACAGCCTTCCATCATTTTGGAGTTGGAACCACTTAATATCAACGCTACCTGTCAACAGCAAAGAGTTTGCAATACAGAAATATTCAGACATATAAACTGTCTTTTTAAAGTACTTTTAAAAATATGCACAATATAATAATTAACCAAATGAGCTTTTGACAAAATGAGACATTTGTTAAATTAACCAAAAAAAAGAAGACTTGTAGAATTAGGAAGCATTGGTTTGTAAAGTCAGCTTTAACATCTAAAGTTTTAGTTATTTATTTATTTTTAATGTGTGCCTTTATCCTCTTATCGAAGGCTTTAACAACAGTCGAGGAGATGCATTCTCAAGTTGAATTAGTTCCGTTTAGAAGGAAATGAGCGGCAGCGACCTTGCTGCATCATTTTAATTACTTGCTTCATCAGTAAAAACTCCTTCAGATGCAACATTTCCAATCAAGTCCTCTTTTACCTCCTTGTACTGTGTGTGTGTGTGTGTGTGTGTGTGTGTGTGTGTGTGTGTGTGTGTGTGTACTCCTTGTGTGTGTGTGTGTGTGTGTGTGTGTGTGTGTGTGTGTGTGTGTGTGTGTGTGTGTGTGTGTGTGTGTGTGTGTGACACACCTTTTAACAAGGTCCACCAAAGTCTATTACAGACTGAATCCTCTTTTATCTACAAACCCATTAAGGTTTAACAGAAAAAATCCCTTTAACTAGGTGTGTGTGTGAGGGTTGGGGTGTGGTGGTGGTGGTGGTGGGGGTAAGTGTCCTCTGTGATTAAGTATCCTCTTCAAGACAAAACCTATAGTTTTCTATAGTAGACACTACTTTCAGATGCTTCATCGTATGCATATTCACAACTTGATGTATTTTGCACATCATGCATTTTCCCAGTCGAACAATCCTTAGAGAAAATCCATCACAAAGACAGGCTTGATTTTGACACAACATAGGCCTACTTTTCATGCAGGGCTCTTGATTGACACAGCACTTATTATTCACATTTTTATTTGCAAGACTTGTAGTTCTTTTTGCCAGCTCCATGCAAATTGGGGAAGGGAAGGTAAAAAATGCTTTCATCAAACTTTCTCATTTGGCACAGGCACGAAGAAAGTGGTGCTCAACTGGAACGTCATTTTTGGTTCCATCAGGGCTGCCTTGTAGGTTTTATTTATTTATTTATTTATTTGTACATATTATATAGTGACCATAATCCACTTGTAAGAGCAATAGCAGGTATTGAAACTTCAATCCTGTGGTACTGATACTCCTATTTATTTGTTTGGTGAGCAACACGGGCACAGTCGCTATGAATATTAAAATACCTCTTCCCTTTGGTGACAGATGACACAATCACTGAACTGCCAGGTCTGTGGAAGACAGACAAACACACATACACACACACACACACACACACACACACACACACACACACACACACACACACACACACACACACACACACACAGACATAAACGCATAAACACACACACGCACACACACACACACACACACACTGAAGCCAAAGAAAGAGTGTCCTCCTTCCCTCCTGCATGACAAAGTGGCACATTACCAAAGGCTTAAGCATGACTGGCATGACTAGCTCAGTGGTGAGTGACAGTAAGCACTGACTTAATGAGCCTGTGACAATGGACCTTAATGAGATGAATAGAACTGTCCACTGGTCTCAATGTGCTCCCCCTCATACATTTAATGCTGCCATGCCTTAATTAAGCTGAAGAACTCCAAAGACCCCCTCACACACACACACCCTCTCTCTCTCTCTCTGTATTTCTCTCTCTCTCTCTCTTCTCTCTATTTCTGTATTATTCTATCTATCTGTCTTTCTGTTGTCTTTCTTTCAATCTCTCTTCCCTTTCCCTGGCATCATCACCTGTTTTTTTCTCTCTATTTCCTTTCCTCTTGTGCTCTATGTGTCTGGGTTCATATTGAGTTTGACAAGCTGTGGTGTCATTAAATTTGATGCTGAGAAAATCATTTTGATGGTTGGTTTTGTGCTCCACTAGTTGAAAAGATCACTTTTTTCATTTTACTCAGGCTTGTTTCATTATTATACTACACATGTGTGTTGTCGTTGTTGTTATTGTTTTTTTCAGAATGCAATCATATGATTGAAATTTTCCTTTGTAGCAAACATCAAGCTGGCACTGAGTAGCATGAAAAAGCCCAGACAACTAACTGCTAGTGTGTGAACACAATAGTCTCCCCCGAGACTGAATGGGGCCTTATTAGACCCAAGGACCTGTGCTTCAGCCCAGCCAAACACAATCATCTGTGGAGGGTGGTTTTCTTGGACTCAAAGGAACTGGTGGTCTTTTTCTCTTCCTTCCCTTTCCTCCTCTCTCTCTCTCTCTCTCTCTCTCTCTCTCTCTCTCTCTCTCTCTCTTTCTCTTTCTCTCTCTCTCCCTCGGCTGTCATTTTCATGTGGAGCTCTACAATGCCATTTTTCACGCGCTAACTCACACCCTGCACTGTGGCAACCTGTAGCTCTGTTCTTGAGAGCCCCCCCCCCAACACACACACACACACACACACACACACACACTCACACACTTACACATACACACTCTCTCTCTCCCGATGGAGTCTCCATTACAGACCTGGATGAATGGGAGCGACAGCCTTATGCAACAGGCAGCAAGGCTCAGACAGCGAGGGGCTATTACATGGGCCAATGGCTCTGCGGGGGGAAAGTACAGAGCCAGTGGAAAAGCATGGTGGGTTCACCTGCTTCATGGTGAGAAAGACCCTGTTGTGTTTTTTATCATGAAATAATAGGTCACTTACCTCTTGTAACTTATATGGTGTTTTTCAACACTGGTTTCTTTCTGTTCGGTCTGAGCAGTATAAAAAGGAATCATGAGAGAGACACATAGGCCTATAGTAACATTGCTCTAATTGTACACAAATAGTTCCTACATAAAAAAAGACCTACAAAAGCACAGCAAACAGAAAACAGCTGCTATTCTAGTATATTTAATTAATATTAGATGAATCTAATTCTAACAACAGGCAACATTACCTTTTTTGGGCATCATGGCTGGCTGCAGGAAAGATTTTAATTTCTATTTGTTTCATTCTCAGAATAGAACTTAGAAATAGAACTTTGCTATGACTATTTAACCATCTTAGATATTTGAAATTATTTTGCCATAGCCTGGAGCAGGAGCTACATAACACTGATAAATCCTTTTGAACCACAGAAAAGGGCCCAAGTTAAAACCTGCACATTTTACTATAAAATCAAAATTACAGTGAAAATTGCAGCTCATAAACAGCCAGAATACCTTACGTTACTGTATGTTATAAATATTTAGTACATATGAAAGTATGCTTTGGTATAGTGTTGTAACATGCTTGTAATTACACTATTACACTGTAATTACTGTGGTATAACACTTTATTTGGTATACTTCATGAGACACACTATAATGTTACTGTTAGAATTGTCTTCATCAGTAACTAAAGTGCTCGTCATAATTTTTTCCTTCACAGAAATGTTGAATGACAAATGTTTACCCTAGCAGCTATATCAGACAGCAGGAACAGTGAGCATCTAAGCTGTTCCCTGTGCCTCTGGTTAAAATGATTACTTTATTCCAGAAGTTGTCATGCAGATGATTAAACTGACACCAGCGATGTTTAAGGTTTGTTGTGAAACAGATGATGGCTTTGTCAGCTGTGTTGAGTGATTTGTTAGACGTAACGTCATGCAGAAACAAATTAATGATTATATCAAGAGCCTCTGAGGAGCAGCAACACCAATATGCTGTCCAATAAAAAAATGAAAAAAACTTGTCTGAAGGCGACTTGGGATTCTTTGAATAAAGTGGCAAACTCTCTAGCATGTAAAATGACTGCCCAATACTATATTAGCTATACTTTTGCATATTGCTGTGCTGACATTGCAAAAAAAAAAAAAAGTTCCTAAAGTCACATGAGGGCCTCTCTTATGTTCCCCATTCCAGGCTGTATCAACCCGTACTTAACCACTTTGTTGTGTTCACTTATGTATGTTCCACATGATTCCTCTAGGTGGCGCTGTGAGTAGTAGTCAATAGACAAGAAGTAGAAGTAGGATATGTTCTGATTAGCTGCAGATAGATCGCCTACATGATTGCCTGATTTAGTTCTTGGACATCCAAACCTTACATAGTTAGCAACTAAGTTGGTTAGCAATGGGAAATTGCATTGTAAACAACTGAGCAACTATGCGTTTGGGAAACAGACCTGTCCGTGCTGTCATGCTGAAGTTTATGTTTGTTTGTTTGTTTTATAGTGAAGCGGTTTTGTTCTTTATCTTGTCATGCGTTTTGGTCCTTCCTCAACAGAAGAATCCCAAAGATAAAAAACATGCATTAAACAGCTAAATTAATACTTTTTTTCCTACACCTGATGAATTATAGAAGAAGAAAAAAACCAAACAAAACAACAAAAAACTAAAAAACTAAGACAATTGGAACGATGATGTCTTTTGTAAGAGAAAACAATGTTCAGTGGGACATTGCCCAAAATGTAATCTACGAATAGCTGAAAATATGAGCCAGGACTATTGATTGTGCCATTGGAGAGTTACAGCATAATAGTAAGAGCCAATTCATTGTGTCTCAGGCAGCTGCAGACCAAACCTTTATGGTGAGCCGAACACACATGATTGCATATTTGTCTTGTCCCAGATGCTGTGTTGTTGTTGTTTTCCTTTTTTTCCCCCTTTTTCTAGAATTCTCTCTATGGGGCTTGGATAAAATGTTTGGAACATGTTGCAGCTGCTGAAGCCAGGCCAGGAGCATTGTGTGCTCAGTGATGAGAAATCTGGACCGTGTATCGACGACAAGTAGAAAACGTTTTGCAGAGCAGTTGTGGCCGCAGTGAAGAAATTAAAAAAAAAGAAGAAGAAGAAGAAGAAGAGAAGAAGAAGTCTGAAGTTATTGGATTCGCTTCATTAGTTCCAGACCATTAGCTTTTCACAAGCAAGCCTGCCCAGATTGATGTCAGCGTTAAACTTCTGAGCTCATAATTAAAATCTCAGTGTCATGAGAAAAAGCCCCCCCCCCTCCCACACACACACACACACACACACACACACACACACACACACACACACACACACACACTCCACCCTCTCCCCTCCCTCCATTTTGTTGGAGGAGGGGAAAAAAACTATTATGGAAGAAAGACGGGATCCCATTTTTATAACACTATCTGATAGTTATCTCGTGACTGGCTCATGCATGGACTGTTAATGTGACTTTGGGCATGGAGTGGAGAGGGATGTTCTTGGTCTATTGTTCAGTCAATGTGATATTAACTGTCCCCATGAGAACAGTACAGACCAACACACAGAGATCAATATGAGAGGGGGGAAAGGCACAGGCAACCCTTATGGCTCCAATATGTTGGGAAATCAATCGAAACCAATTCACACACACACACACACACACACACATTCACACACACCCTAGGTTTGAAATATGAAAATTGGTGGGTCAAGCTTTACAACTGATCCATAACCTTGTAATATGAAATAGACACATTAAATTGTTGATGACATTTCATAAGTCATGTACAGTACACATACACACACTCTCTCACACACACACACACACACACACACACACACACACACACACACACACACACACACACACACCCACACACACACACACACACACACAAATGTGTTTTGCCATATGGAATTGACTTGTTTTGTGTCCTTCTCTGTTTTGTATTCTCTCTGTGTGTCTGGGTACAGCCTCCAAGGTTTTGTGAACAGATTTGACAAAGGAGTGATATGATCTCAAGAACCCTGACTACAGACAATATTGGATTTCACAAACAACTGTTAGTTGTAATAGGCTACATACCTTGATTGAAGTTACAAACCAAAACATCTTTTGAAGTCCTATCTGACAGTCACACTTCTGCGAATGACCACACAAAAGTGTGAGAAATGTTATTCAACATGACAGAGTATCACTGCAAATAAAACACACACACACACACACACACACACACACACACACACACACACACACACACACACACACACACACACACACATCCAGCCAGATTTAGCTAAGGAAAGGATATTTCCTGAAGCTTGACACAAAGGTCAAATTCACATTCTCAAGTTCTTTTTCCACTAAATCCTCCTTTATGCAGACCAGAGTCAAGATTGCATCTGCTGAGCACTTATATTGTGACATAATGTGACACTGCAGACTGGAACAATTCCTATCTGCTCCTATGGTAAAATATTATTTTGCTCTATATCTAACTGTAGCATTCAATGATCTTTGGTATAAGAGGTCTCGCACTGCTGCACGTTTGTATTTATCAGTGGAAATGCTGCTATTGCCGCCTTAGATGCTTCCCACTTAAGCTATATCATCGCCCCCTCTATTCTTTAGCTTGGCATGGTTCAAGCTATCAGAAATGCATGTTAAAATGCAAGTGCCGGGGGCGCCGTGGCTCAGTTGGCTAGAGCGTCATACCATTATTCCGGGGACCCAGGTTTGAGTCCGACCCAAGGTAATTTCCCGATCCCACCCCATCTCTCTCTCTCTCCTTGCTTCCTGTCCATCTCTTTGTCCTGTCCCATTATAGGCAAAAGCCCCAAAAATATCTTTAAAAAAAAAATGCAAGTGCCGCAGCTACACAAGTCACATTCAAGCCTTAAAGTGAAGGTATAATTCAAGTATAGCTCTGTTGCACAAGCCTGCTGAATGGACTAGATAGCGAGTGGAAACAAAAGAATTTTGAACAATACAGACTGAATGCGAATGAGAACTTTACATTGAGTCAAAGGAACATACAACTTTTGAAACAGAAAGTAAGATTAGAAAGTTCCATTGACTCAATGAAAACTGCTTGTTTACTTTTGCGTTCATGTTCCTTTAAGAACCATGATCGCCCCAGGAGCCCAAGTGTTCTACTGAAGAGGAGTTCTAAAGACACCATTGAGATACCTTGCACAGCAAGGTGTTGATGTCAGGGGTGGAAAATAGACTCCAATTCTTACTGGTGCTTTGTAACAGGTGCACTGAAAATATCTCAGCAAGAAATCAACGAATGTTATCTCCCTTCAGAACGCGATTCTCTTTTCTGATTGGCTGATATGACCATTATTCTCGGATAACTGGCTACTTTGGAGGCAGTTCCAAAATAACTAGAACTCACCTTGCCATTATTTCTGTAGAACCGGTCACCTCGTTGGCCGTTATCCCTTACGTATTTGTCACATATGCGTATGATAAAAGCAGACGGCAGATCCAGATTCCCCTTTGCGGTGCTACTCTGTGCTGTCCCTGAGGCCGGAGGGGTGTGGAGTACCAGTCCAAACCGCACCATGCAGGCTTACTTTCACCCCTGGTTGACGTGCTGTGTTTGTCCAACAAGCAGAGAAAAGTTTTGCCTGTGTCTCAGACAGAGTTGTCTGGCCCTGGCCCTGACCCTGGCCCCCTGTTCCACTCCAGCAGGCCCGCCAGCTTTGGGTTATTGATGGGACCCCACCAGACCAGACCAGACCAGACACCCCCACCGCATAGAGGAGCACTGGAGAGGAACCAGACACACCAGGCAGGGGGCTGGGACTGAGTGCATGCAGGGAAAAGAGCCACCAAGTGCTTCCTCCTGTTCACCTGCAGCTGGGCTATGTCTCTCTCTCTCTCTCTCTCTCTCTCTCTCTCTCTCTCTCTCTCTCTCTCTCTCTCTCTCTCCATCTCACAGAGTCTAACATCCCACTTACTTACTTCTTTCCTCATCACCCTCCAACTCTCTCTCTCTCTCTCTGTTCCTCTTTCGTTCATGATGCTTTCTTTTTTCACTAGCGAGGCTCTCTCTTTCTCCATCTCTCAGATTCTAACATCTCTCTCTCTCTCTCTCTCTCTCTCTCTCTCTCTCTCTCTCTCTCTCTCTCTTTTTCTCTGTAGTTCACCATGCTCCTCTCTTTTTTTAGTATATGTTGTTCACTAGCAGGGCTCTCTCTTTCTCCATCTCACAGATTCTAACATCCTACTTATTTCCCTTCTCATCACCCTCTCTCTCTCTCTCTCTCTCTCTCTCTCTCTCTCTCTCTCTCTCTCTCTCTCTCTAGTTCACCATGCTTTCTTTTTTTAAAGTATATTTTTGGGCTTCTTATTATCACCTTTAATCAAGTAGACCAGTGGAGATGTGACAGGAAATGACTAGGAGAGAGAGAGAGAGAGAGAGAGAGAGAGAGAGAGAGAGAGAAAGAAAGAAAGATTGGGAAGGATTTTGGGAAATGGCCTCGGGCCGGAATCAAATCCAGACCCTCAGGGTTAATGATATGGAGGCATTAGTCGACTGTGTCACAGTACCTCTCACTTCGCCATGCTTTCTTCACTTTCCCAACTCTCTTCTGTTGACTCGGTTGTTCTCTTTCCTTCCTTCTTTCTTTCTTTCTTTCTTTTTCTTTTTGTCTTTCTCTTTTTTTCTTGTATGTCCTTCATGTATCTTCATGTCTATCTGCTAACTTGAAATGAGCCCAAAACTTTTTAATGTATATATTCATACACCATGCATTTCGAAAATGAATCATAAAATTTTTCAGGTGAAATCAGCAGATCTTTCACTTCATCCAAACATTAAATGTCAAAAGGAAATTTAATGGGCCCCTATGTGCCTATAAAAACATACGTTACACTGTGTAAAATATATCCACCCCCCACACCCCAACCCAAAAGATTAAGCCCCACCAAAAAAAAGGACCTCCTTGACATCCGACAATAAAAGGCCATTAAAAAATGACAACGCTCCAATGTCATCACAGTTACACACCCAAGCCAGCGCATCTGCCATCTTAATTGCTGCATCTCCAGGCTCTTCAGAACCTCCTCGTTGCCCTTGTATACGAGACGCAGAGGGGGCTTGAAGGAACGGCGGCGCTGTAAATCTCATCTCCCTTTAGAACCCTTATGGGTCGGCCGTTAATTGGGCATAGTGGCGGAAAGGTGCTGTTTCATATATTCCAGCAGCAGTGGCAACGGCAGCCACGGATCACTGAGGTGATTTGTGTCATGAGTCACCATTCATTATTTAGGCCAAGAAGGGAGAGAGAGAGAGAGAGAGAGAGAGAGAGAGAGAGAGAGAGAGAGAAACATTCCCATCACAACCCAAAAGCCTTGTTCACTATTATGGGAGATGATTTATTTACTGTGCTGGTATGGAGGCTGACTGATGGCCTGCGTTGATTTATCATATCGTGCTATAGACACCTTTTCGTCCAAACCAAAGGGTGCTATTTTTAGCCTTTTTTCTTAAGGAGGTAGGGGTGTCCACCTGTACGTACAGGGACCCAAGTTCTGAGTTCGATATCAATATGATTAGTCATGCTATATTCTTAAGTGTAGCTTATATTGTTTAGAAGGGTGGGGTGTTGGTGGGTGGCCACTGGATACAATGTCTTTGGGCAAGAAGATGAGCACACGTCTACCTATGTCAACCGAGACCCTTGACTCATCAATTAGTCCACAATAATGCCCAGTCTTCCAGTGTTAATTCACTGTGCTGTTGCTTTTGGGGTAATAATGAAATAATAATACTCCTTTCTTTATAAAGTGCTTTTCTCAACACTCAAAGACACTTTACATAGGTACTAATATAAGATGTCCCTCCACCTTCTCCAGGTGCTGGTAACATGCAGCTTCTCATCAGGTAATCCAAAGTATAAATCACCGTACACTGGAATTGACTTTTGCTGATTTATTTTGTCAGTGAACAGTGAACACTTTACATAGGCCTAGTAAAACTAGTAAAAGTTAAGCTTAACATGCACTAGAAAAAAAACACAGTAAAACAATACACTTTGAAAGACAGTTAGGTAGATAGGCAAGTCTGAGGGTAGCATTGGGAATGATCATATACATTCTCAAGTTGGAATTTGACTTCTTTTAGTCGTCATTAAGAGAGGGATGCGGTCGGCGTGCAGTCTGTCGCCAGATATGGCTGCTAAAAATCTCCAGGCCAGAGTTGAATCGGCGGGGCATAAAAACAAAATAGCGTATCGATTTTTGATCATCCTTCAGATGACATTCAACTCCTCGCGCCAGTCTCTGGGGAAATTCCAAGTGCCATTTATTTCAAATGTCATGATCGCAATTTTTCCCACGGGGGGAACTAAAATATTATTGAAAAATTGACGAGCCTGGACGGCCGACTGACTCGTGACTCCTGGTTATGAATGATACCATTAACCTTCCGTATTGAGGGAGCAGGCCCTCCACAATGGCACTTGGTAGAAGACGGCGGATCTTTTTGGCAACAAACGCCATTACCTCACTGCTGATCACCTGAGAGAGAGAGAGAGAGAGAGAGAGAGAGAGAGAGAGAGAGAGAGAGAGAGAGAGAGAGAGAGAGAATGTCTCAGGACTAACACTCCTTCTCTCTGCCCCCACTTCTTCAGCAGAGAGGCGTATCGGTTTCCACTTCATTTTCCTCAGGCAGCTTTTGTGGCCATTAAAAGGCCTGCTTGTGCAGCAGGGTGCAGTTCTTAATTAACACGGCCCTGATCTAACTTCAACCATCATTTCACCATTAACACCTCAGCAAATACAAAGGAAATAATCTCTCTTTCTCTCCTGCCCATACGCATTCACATGCATACACACACACACACACACACACACACACACACACACACACACACACACACACACACACACACACACACACACACACACACACACACACACACACACACACACACACACACACACTCACACGCACACACACACACACACACACACACACACACACACACACACATACACACGCACACACACACACACACACACACACACACACACACACACACACATGAAAAAGTGATTTGGTTTTGTAATCACTTTAGGACACTTTTAGGACACTTTTATACCTTGACCCTCCCTTACTCTAAAAACTTTGGTCATTTTTTTTTTTCAACACATCACACATCACTGGCCCTGGAGGGCAGCATTGAGTCAGGTTTCACTGAGAACAGCTCTTCTGATAACTAACCAGACATATCTGTGGGGTTGATACAAGTTCAGCAAGATAGAAATGTTTTTCGGCTGTCTGAGGATGTTATCAGACGTTATTCATGGCTCCGCAAAACCTCTATTATGTTGTGAGGAATTTGACATGCAGTGAGTTGAGAATGATGTATGTCTCTCCCTGCTCCAAAACAATGTGAGAGAGGAGGTTTGTCAAGTACGGTCTAGGGTGCAACACATCATTATCAAGAGGTTTAAAAAATCAAAATGGCATCACATTTCATTCTGTTCATGATGAATTTTCTCATCTCAACTCTCTCTCTCTCTCTCTCTCTCTCTCTCTCTCTCTCCCTCCCTCCCTCCCCGTATCTCTCTCTTTCTCTCCCTGACTCTCTCTCTCTCTCTCTCTCTCTCTGGGTCAACAAACTTAATTTGCCCACAGGAGTACCAAACTCCTAACTTGCAGTGCACAACACTTCCTTAGAGACAATAACACCCCCTCAATCACCTAGGTGACTGGCAAACACCACCCAGCTTGTCCTAGATCTGCTGAATCACAACTTGTGGAAAACAAAATGGATGGCACTTTTTCTCCCTCTCTCTCTCCCCGTCCCACATTGAAGTGCTGTGGAGGGCCCAAAGTGCTGGGGGAGCAGACAGGACTGTGGTGATATCGACCACCGTGCTCAATAAGCACTCTGTGAAGGGAAGCACTGATGGATAAGCCAGACACATCCAAAGGACAGGGGATTCAAGGATACTCTGGTTCTAGCCATGCAAGAGTCTTAGCCCTTCTGGATGAAACTACATAAATTGATGACCAAAGACAGATATACTGTATATACAGTATTGGTAGATAGATAGATAGATAGATAGATAGATAAAACTTGTATTTTTCTGTGATGTATATTTTGTCATCGTAGTGATGGTTAGAAACTATGGGCCTACAATGACTTAATGATAAACTTGCTCTCTGTTCAGTATTGTATTTAACTAAGTACTACATCAGGGAACTCTCTGAAGGCTCTGGAATTCCCAACTAGGTTTTCTACTAACCAATTAGTGAACAGGAAATTGATGGCAGACCCTGGTTAGGTTTGGTTTAACATATTCAAGTATTCAAGTAATAAAGTTTTAAGCGTAAAGCAACGCAAATTATGTTTACAGCTACGGATGTCGGTCTATTGTCAGTGAAGTAGTAAAAGCGTAGACGATAAGATCAGATTACAGCTTCCGTATGACAAGTCTATTCAAGTTGCATCTGCGTGGATAATGCAGAATGTCAAGCCAGTACGGACATACGGAATTACAGAATAGTGGTGACTAACATTAATGAGCACCGACAAGCATTCTCAACAGGCCCAGCATATGTAGCTATTCGAGCAGTAAATTAAGCTGTACCACAACGCATATGTACCTTTACAGACTACGGAAGCCTACAGTGTTCTGAAAGTATTTGGATGTGACTCAGTGTAATGTCTCCATAATAATGTATCTTGTGTAGCCCTTACCTGAATCCCATAGAAAGCAGAGCCAAAGACCTGCCATGCTACACAGTTGCTAACGTTCTCTGATTGATGTTGTTGAGATTAGCCTCCACTCCCCACAACATAGGCCTACCTGGAACACTCTCTTGAACACTGAAGTGTGAAAATAAATATTCTGGGGGAAGGCAGCCCAGAATGGGAGTGAACCAACCTAGGCGCTGTAATCTCTGATGAAAAGAGACAGTCTGGGTGTAAAGAACGAACAAAGAGACAGATAGCGCTTACTGCCAATTGTGTTAGCTGTACAGTATACATTAAAGAGAGTGGGTGAACTCCCACTTGGCTAGGACAATGAGGGGTTGGCAAGATATCTCTCTACACTGCTTACAGCAGTCTAAATATATTCCTGTATTTACTGAAGGGGAAGACGTGGATGTTAACGTCACTATTGAGCCAAAATAATGGTTACAAACACTACTCTCAAACCTCAATTCTATCTTTACTGGCCTGAAATTATATAATCTTCAATAATTAGGGAAGAAAATCCTTCAAAGTGCAAACATGGATTTGTGAGGTCACATGTTATGGCCATAACAAATGTGGTGGGTAACAAATGGGGTTTCAGGGCTTCAGGTGAACTCTGGAGAAGGGATGCAGAGGTTTAATGAGTTGAGTTGAGGTACAGTACTTGTGAAGCACTGTGAAAAACAATATTTGTGACATGCTTGTCTGCACTTAATATTTTTCATTAAACTGTCATTTATTATTAAGGCAAGCTGAGGACCACATGAGACCCACCATTTATTTCCCCCTGCCCCCTTCTTGGGTTCTGTGCAGGAACATTTTTTTTTTTTTTCTCGGCACCGTGGTTCTCTCCAGTGCCATTAGCTGACCTACTCTGATGAGAAGTGAATCTTTGCCAGTTCAAGGAAGACTAGAGTGCCTGATTAAATTATGTGCCTTGTTAATTAAAGGGTTCTCTTCTCTTTTTTTTGCATCCCAAGACTTAATTCCACACCTGGTTGGTTCGGCATCAGCGTAATTGTAGGCATGGATGACATGACAAACTTCTCCAATCCACTCTGGTGCTGGTGAAACAACTCATCTTCTAGGCCTCCCTCCCACCCATCCTCCTAACAGCATATGCCATTATGTAGTTCTCTGTCTTTCTCTCTCTCTCTCTCCCTCTCTTTTTTTCTTTCTCTCTTTTTTTTCTTTCTCAGATTCATCCTCCTTACAGCAGATGCCATCATGTAGTGCTCTCTCTCTCTCTCTCTCTCTCTCTCTCTCTCTCTCTCTCTCTCTCTCTCTCTCTCTCTCTCTCTTTCTTTCTTTCTTTCTGTCTCATATTCAGATTCAAAGTGCTTTATTGACATGACCAGGGGGCACTCTTATTGTCAAAGGAGTCAATAATCATACAATAAAATGCAGTAATAGGCTACAATAATATCATCATACAATAATGTGTGTATCTGTGTGAGGTATGTCTGTCTGTGCGTGTGTGTGTGTGTGTGTGTGTGTGTGTGTGTGTGTGTGGGGGGGGGGGTCTCTTTCTTTCTTTCTTTCTTTCTTTCTTTCTTTCTTTCTTTCTTTCTCTTTCTTTAGCATTAGGCATTTCACAGTAGGCTATAACAGGGATGGCCAGTAGCCAATAAACATACACAGAGCTTCAATGAAACAAACAGTAGAATCTACTTGAATGGGATACAGCGTCTTCGTTTTATATTTAATGTGTTTTCAAATTGAATTTTGCTTAGAAATGGGGAAAAGATATTGATTTTTTTTTTTTTAAATGTTTATGCTTTCTCACAGCTGTTTGCCTCATATCATCTCTGACATGGTGAGAGGCCTCAAACCCACTTGATTCCAGCAGCATTCCCTGTTGACATTATCACACTTTTGGGGTCGCAGAGGTGGGGACAGAAATCTGTTTTACTGTTGCAGTGTGAAAAGTCGCTGAAAAGTTGGAGTGATACCACTCCAGCCAGAACAGAATATTTTATTAAAAAAAAAAAAAAAAAAACAATCAAAAAGGTTTTAAAATAATAGGCCTCCATTTCATTACAAAAATGACAGCTTTGCTTTCATGTTACTTTTACATTTACTTTGATATGATGTGACAATATGATATATGACAATGTTACAACATTGAAATGTTGCTTCTTATGATGCTGAAGACACTATGCTGTTTAAAACTGCTCCTGTAACCCTATCTGAGCTCCATTCTCACCAACATGGGTCTGCAATTACTTTGCTCTTCTTTACAAACTACAAATACATAAGTGACATGGGGGAGCAGTTTGGGCCAACGGAACCATTTGTATGCATAAAGTAGCAGGCCAGCTACCTGAGGGAGCCGAAGCTTTATGTATAATTTAATAAGAGGCTTTGATTGATCAGGGAGATTGTGCTTTGCAAGAGAAGAAGAGGGGAATGCTTAACTACAATACTTTCCTGGTTATATTTATTTTATTTTTTTGTTTGCCTTTCCTGCCTGCAGTATACAAGGGGACACAAGCTCACACACAGAGAGGATCAATGTCAGTCCCTCGGCCAGCATATTCCGCCGACCAAGATATGCCTGCCTCTCGTACTTCTGATCTACCTTCATTCCCCAAAAGTGTGTTTTGAACAAACAGTTTTTTTTTTATTTAGTATGCCTGCCGAACTCTCTTTCAACTCAGAACGCAGGTAATCTCAGGTGTATTTTCAACTGTTCAGTCGACACAGAGGGTGAATACGGCGAATGTATCTGGTCATACCACAGGGCCGATATACATGCATGAGTTGCGGGAGTGCGGTGGCTCAGCCGGATAGAGCGTCTCACCCTGAGGACCGGGTTCGATTTCCCCATCCTAACCCATCTTTCTCTCCCAGTCATTTCCTGACATTCTCTGTTGTAATTAACGGCAAAAAGCCCCAAAAATATATCTTTAAAAAAAACAATACATGACTTACTTGCATATCGGTCACTTTCTCTGGCATTCTCAGCCAACCTCGGTAGTTATTTTTCTCTGCTGTGTGCTCAAACTCTCCTCCTCTTCCTCTTTCTCTTCCTCTTCCTCGGAGGTTCGGGGCCCTGCACGACACGCCAAGAGAGTGTGACGCAAACGTGCAATTACAGCACCCCTTATCAATCAGTGCCACTGCAAATTAGAATTGTGTTCCTCTCTTGCTCATCCATAAAACATGAGGCCGGGTGGTGATTGGGACCTGCATGCACACAACGGGGGAATTGTTGGGACCTTGAGGGGTGGTGGTGGTGGTGGTGTGGGCCTGGGTGACATGGCGGTGGCAGCGGGGTTGTTTTGGACAGTCTCCGAACACGCTGGAGGCAAAAGCTTCCAGAGGGGAAGAGAGAGGAGGAGAGAGAGAGAGAGAGAGAGAGAGAGAGAGAGAGAGAGAGAGAGAGAGAGAGAAAGAGAGAATGAATGAGGGAAAGAGCGGAGAGGGAGATAGAGAGAGAGAGGGGGAAAGAGAAAAAGAGAAAGAGAATACGGGAAAGAGAGGGGGGAGAGAATGAAAGAGGGAGTGAGAGAGAGAGAGGAGGGGGAGAGAGAGAGAGCTGACAGAGAAAGACATCTTAATATTTTACATCCCATTGCATGCACGCCTAAGACCTCGTTCTCTCACAGAACCACATCACTCATTCATATTGCATGTGGCCTGTTGTTGCACGTGTGTTATCTGGCTGAGGTTGCTGAAGGCCTGCTTTGAGCTGGGTAATGCAGGACTCGGAGCTCGGTGGTTAGCATTCAACAGGGGCTACTTTCCTTATTCCCTCTTCCTGCAGTGGCTGGCTGGATGGCTGGCTGGCTGGCTAACGGAGATCGCTCTCCCTTCCCTCTCTTGCTGTTTCGCCTCCTGAGAATTGTGGTTTGTTAGAAGCTTCCAGCAACATGTTGCAAGCAGTCCAAACTCACAGGTCTTCAGATGGATGTCTGGGGAATTTAAGTTATATTTTTACACACACAGACACACACACACACACACACACACACACACACACACACACCGCCCGTAAACACACACACACTGAAACACAAAAACGAATAGAAAAAAAAACAGGTTTAGAGTGATTTGTAAACATGTTTTTGTTACACATATTTGCCACTTTTATCCTTTCATGTTTCATAACAGCATCCAGGTTATATAAGCATGGATGTGCTCTGAGACCTGAGTTTCACACCTCTGTCTCTTGCTATAGAAATGGCTGTGAAATTACAGTAATGTGCTGCTTTGAACACCAGTTTATACTGAGCTGGTGCTGATTTAGCTGGTACAGAGAAAGGAACAAAAACAAACAAAAGAAAAGGAATAACAATGCTTTTTTTTCTTCCTTTAATTGTTTGTTTGTGCCAAGATCAATCTGATTGATTAACTCATTTATTGCAGCTAAGGAATCCTATTATTTTCTCTATCAGCTGAAATCTGCAGTTGACTAGGGGTGTGTCTTTCATATACTGTATGTTGAATCTTGAGATTTGGTTTGACTGTATTGGAAATTCATCGAAAGTCAACTTTACAAAACTGTTATGAAATTGTGCTGTCAGAATCCAATTCTTCAAAGAGCTATTAAATAGCAGCGACAGGAAAAGTTGTTTCAATTTAAGAGAAATTTTGTATTCTGTCATAAGAGTCAAGTATAACTAATGTGAAAATGGACTTTTCAAGCTGCTCTTTGATCCCCGTACCTTGAGCTAATCTTCAAAAGCACAGCGTGCTAGTGTGGCATTCCCCCCTTTGACATTGGCCACTATTCTGCCTGGTGGTTAAGTCAAAAAAAAAAAAAAAAAACCACTTAGCTCCATGCATTTCAACCTGTGCTAAGCACTTTTTTGGACTTAAGCACCAGGGAGAGTGTACTGTCCATTGTGAATAGGGCACATCATATCTTTCATTTCAAACTGAAATAATTGGAGGATCATGGCTAGTAACACTTTGCTTGAGAGTGTCAACTTAAGAGTGACATGACATGAATCATTAACAGTCTCACCAGTATAGGCGAGCTCCAACTCCAATAACTTTATTTCAAAAAGTGCTTTGAGTGCGAGTAAAAACAAAGTCACTGAGAAAGGCTTGACAACGACACCTGTTTGCAGGGCACGGTGCAATAATGGTGCCCTTTTTTATAAAGTATAGAGAGTGTGATTATTCTTCTGTTCATGAGTCATTAACATGACATGATATGTAGGGTACCATGAATATGTTAAGTGTCATTTGTAAAGTTGACAATGTTTAGGATGCAGTCATTACAAAGCCAAATGACATTTATTGACTGTATTAATGATTAATGTTCACAATGGATGTCATGTCATTTTCAGGACTTGTGTTTTGTCACCCTTATGTCGACAGAGCTGAGGTAGAAGTGTGCAGGGCATGTGGTGAATAAACTGAAAAAGAAATGCCTGCACTCTGCCGAATCTTCTACATGTTATTTAATGTTATTAACCTTCATGTCGACACTCTCAAAAAAGGAAAAGCTAAAAAAGAATGCACTTCTTCTGACTTAAGTCTCTTTTTGCCAAAGATGATCTGAAAAGCATGCTGTGAGGCATAGGCGACATTGTTGATCATTGCTCAGTAGGATATCATTGAGAAAGAAACGTGTTATTGGAGACAATTTGAGTATTTTTGTTTTAAGTACATCTTTTGTTTGTTTGTTTGTTTGTTTGTTTTTTAAGATATTTTGGGGGCTTTTTGCCTTTGATCAGATACTCTAGGACAGTACAGAGGTGGACAGGAAATAGTACAATGCTGAATCCCAAAGTCACAGTGCCCCTAGTAAGCACATTTTTAGGGACATTTTTGTGCCTGTATTCAGATATGGACAGTAAATAAGCGGATAGGAGGGAAAATGACCTCGGGCCTGATTAGGGTTTAAGATATGGGTGCCTTAGCCCACTTTTATTATTCTGTTATTGAACAGCCCTGCCTTTTTCAAACTGTGAAGACTGAATAGTCTTCATTCTGGCATGTGACATGCAGATGTTTGCATAATTCTTTTCATAATTTGCATTGCTTTTCATAATTTACATTGCTGCTGTAGGTGAAGTCAATCAGAATTGCCAGAGTAGGGGTGTCAAGCAAGCATATACCCCGAGGGCCCGCATCATTTTATGCAACCCCATTCAAAAAGCTTGAAAAGAATTGAAGCTATTGTGGCCTGCTTGAAAATAGTTATTTTTAACAGTGTGCAAAATAATTTTGTTGAACTTGTTCAATACTGGCAACTCCTCTTACATAGCATGTCTTGCATGGCTATTGAACTTGACTCGGAGGTACATCATACCTCAGACTGTGTACCTGCAGGATAGCCTGACATAGCCCGCCCATAATACGAATGTTCATCCGTATCCATGGTCTGGGAATGGTCCTCTGGGGCGTGTTTACATCGGTAGAGAGTCTACCGGCCAATAAGCGAAGCTGATTAGACGAGCTGTCCAATTGTTTCAAACCAGAAGTGAATGCCCTCCCCTCCGCAGTATAATCGCGTCAGGTTAAAGAACCTCCAGACCATGAATACGGATGAACAGCAGTATTATGGTCGGGCTATGTCAGGCTACCTGCAGGAGAGGAAGATGGAAATTAAGTGGTGAGGGAAACATAACACAAATGCATTAGGACTGTGATGGTTTAAGAAACATGAGGGAACTTTTTTTGTTTTTGTTTTTGTTTTTGTTTTTCGACAACAGTTTGTGGCATGTACTGTAGACGAGGCATGACAGCCTTCTGAGAGAAAAAAAACATGTCATGTGACCTGTGTTAAAATTGAGTTGCACACCCCTAAGCTAGAGGGAGTTGTACAAAAATGTTTGATATTCAGAGAGTGTGAAGTAATTTCTGCTGCTGCAGCAGCCTATCTGGTGGCAGAATGCTGGAATTCCTCATTTCTCTGTTTGCATGTACATCAACATTTCCCCATGAGGGAGGGGGGGTTGGGGGTGTTTGTCCAGTGCTGCCCATTACCGTACATTGACGGCATCTGAGGAAGTTAAAATGCCTTTAGAGAGATAATTTTGTCACCAGGAAGCATCTGTTTTATTTACTAAATATCTCATAATCTTCTGTTCCCTCAAGCATTTTTCCACAAGGCACTAGGGAGCTGCCGGCTATAAACAGATGGGATATATAACAGACTTTACTCCAGTCCCAGCATTCCCGGCTGAGTTAATATGGACAGGACTGAACCACAAACACAACTGCAAGACTGAATTAAACACTCACAATAAATGAACTATGGCAGTGTTGGTTAAAATTAGTTTTATTCCCCTACAAAGAGCTTGGGAAGAAGGTGTGTCTTATTTGGCCACAATAACTACAGGCCAGTCTATACCCTTGCCATTGAGAATAGCCTACAGTACATTGAAAATGCTGGTTTGTTATCTGCCTCATTTTCATTAGACAGAGGAAAATAGCAAACTGTAGGCCTAGGCCTAAATGAATATCCCAATATGGGATTACACTAGTCTAGTGCATAGGCATAGCCCACATACTTTAGTAAAATTGAAATCACTTAAATGACAGATCAAGTGCATGGGCCAGTTTAAATGTAACCACAAACGGCTTCGAATAGGATTTGTAGTTAGTGAGTTAGTTAACAAAATAACTGATGCTGCATATGTTGGTCTTTTCACAAACACTGACTTGAAAAATGTGTTCAGTCTCTGTACAATGCTGCCTTCCTGAGCCAAGCCACTTGAGTCACTGCTGTCTGAGGTCTTATCACAGGCTACTGTTATACCACTGAAACGTGGAGGGTTGGCTATTAAGACAGATATGCTTAAATCTGATATGCGTAACAATCCATTTTCCACAGTGGATAAACGCCTTGCCTGTTCCTACCTTAAATCTGATACGCGTGGAGCTTTAGATGTACCAACCCATTTTTTCCACACTGAAGAAAACTGTTGCCTGTTCCTACCTTTACCTTACACCATACTGGTGACAGCTGACATGTAGAATATTCTCAAATAATGGTAGGCTAACAGAGAAAGCGTTATGGCGCCTCCTTGAGGAAGACTAGGGGTATTTCTCTCTGTTAAGTCAATTATTTTCCCTGACTCACACAATTGGCAAATTCATTATATTGCCTTTCCTCAGCAATTCAAATTCAAACAAAACAATGTAGGTCTAATGCGGTTTCATCATGTTCTTAATCTTCATTACAAGATTAATTTGGCCCATCCATATTCAGGAGCTTGATGAAGCTGTAAAGGGATAGGGAGAGAAAGAGAGAGAGAGACCACTGACAAAGTTGGCTTTCGTTCCATTTTCGTGGGCCTAAAACAGCGTTTAAAGACAATAGACTTTGGGAAAGCGTGCAAGTGCAAGTCTTATCTTAATGTTCAAATGAGAAATAATTTATTAGATGGTTCATTAAAACAATTATCAGTACTACCATTGCGATACACAGCCTATTCATTTCATTTCAACTTACAAATACCCTTCTTACAAATTAAATGAAGGTGGAGGTCTATTGCTGTGCTTTAATACAAAGCAGGGGTTGTAACAAATGTGCTGAAATGGGTAGTAGCAATCCATACACACATTGAGATCAATTTATTTGACAGTCTATATGACAGGTCTAAATCCATCACCTTAAAAAACGGTTCACCTTAAGTCTCAAAGTCCCCAGGAATTCATTCAGTCCCTAACCTTTGTGTGTGTGTGTGTGAGTTAGAGAGAGTGGTATTGAGGCACAGGGTGTCAGTCAATTAATCAACTTGTCTTGTGGTATTTCTCGGAGAATGGCATTTAAATTGTGTCCCCAAGCAAACATAGCTTACAGTCTCCTTGTCAAAGCTACACACACAGGCAACACATTGTGCCAGAGGTGAAGCACTGCCAATCTTCTCCCATTTTCATTCTTGCATCGTATACGCCACCACACTGCTAAACATCTACTTGTAAATTTATCCAACAACAGAACCATACCGCCCGTGCTATGCATACAAGATACCATGACGGCACAAAGTGCTGATTTCTGAGACAGAAAACTCACCACACTCAAAATGCTCATTAGGAATTTGTTTTTTATTAGTAATTATAGTTTGCCCAAATATACATGTATTATTTATCCGTTATTATATCCATCTAAATAGTACATTTGAACATGTTACAATACTTCATTTACAAAACAAAGGTGATTAGCTCATTTGTAATATATACTTAAGGAACATCAGCAGACATCAAAACAACCCTCCATCTCCGCTGCTCGCTATCTGACATCGGGCTAGCTAGGAGCAGAGAGAACTTACCGACTGTGAGATGCACAAGAGTTTTTTTTTCTCTATGTGTGTGTTTGTTTTTATTTTTTATTTATTTTTATTTTTTTTTTAAGGACAACACAATTAACCAACTCAAAGCCCACATGATTGGTTTTGCAAATTCAGGAGCACAACTAAATGCATGCCTAAAAAACAAACCAATCTGACTTATCAACTCCAAAAGGTCTGGCCTCTCAAACATTGCTGTTGCTCATTTGTAGAGTCATTTTGCTTAGTCAGCCATCTTGTCACTGCCAAGACGTTGAGTAAAATCTGCAGCTCTGGCCCAATCAAGACCTACAGTATAAGGAGTTCCAAGTCAGAGGTTCACTGTTAGTTAAAACTAATAGGCTACCTTCCTCTGTCTGACAAATGATGCAAAGTTTGGCTTTTCATTTCTGGTTTAGTTGTACCCACACACATTTTAGCAGTGATGCCATGATCGAGAACCTGACTGCTCATTGTAAAATCCAGTGTACAAAGAATTCATTAAAACCTCAAAGCAATAGCAAAGACTGGCACAGTTTTGTGAATGCAATGACTTTAGCTAGGACTTTATCAGCTGTTTTTCCCGCAAAATATGAGTGCAGTTCAAATTTAATAGCAAAAAAAAAAAAAAAAAAAAAAGACAGACCTTCACCTCTTTTTCTGTAAAATGTATGAAGTTACCCAGCAAAACGGCCTGTATTTGTGATGATCACTTTAACACCTTTATCCAGCTGACTCAGTCCAGCCAAAACGTCATTGCTGTATTAAGGAACACCTGCATCCGTTTTCTGCTGAACAACAAGAGACCATGAGGGATGTCACTGATATTGTTTTAGAAACAGATGCAGAAAGATTTAGCCTGGCCATAACCAGCCCTTCGGTCTACGCTTCACTAGGCTCAAGGGTCTGGGATTCAGACTATTGAGAAACGATTGCTTGCTGGAGGTGTTAAAATTCAAAAAGATTGGATCAGCCCTTGACTGATAGCCTATCGTATTCTCGGGCTGCATTCTCAAAGTTTGCTGATTGGCCAGGATGGAATGCATCCTGACCAATCAAGACCAATGGCCGGAATGCCAGATGGTGTACTGAAGGGAGATGAGAATCGAGCAGAATTACCAAGGAAGGCAATGACCAGGCTACTGAAGTTCGTTGTGAATTCAACTTTTTCATTCAACAGCGGTTGCATACCACCGACACCAACAAATGACACTTTTCTTTCCTGGACGAACCATATAGCTAAATGGTAGGCCTACACATCAACATGATATGTGACTGATACAGATCAAGAGAAAATGCCAAAAATGTCCAAGTTCCCTCACCACAAGCTGGGTAGCCTAAGTTCACAGTACAAATAAGGGCAACTTCAACATGGGGTTAATAACCAGACTCAGTGCATGACCAGCCAAAATTCATAGGATTACAACTGGTGACGATACAAAAGATGCATACGTATATATACTGTACTATTAGCCAGCAAAATATAGTTGGAATGTAAACATGGTATTTCAGTTAACTGACATTTGCTATAGTATAGAAGAAAATCCAAGAGGAAAAGATAACAGTTTATCTGAAGGATCACCATTATACATCATGACATAGTATAAGAGCATCATGGGCATCGATTAAGAAAAAAAAAAAAAAAAAAAAAAGCCAAAAATACCCATAATGAGGTATGACATCCTCTTCTGAAAGATCAATCACGCATTCTTTACTGTATTTCATTACTGTTTGGCTACAAACCTTGTCCGATAAAACAGCCTTGGGAGACTAAAGTCTGATAATGTGCATTATATTAACTGTGACAACCTGGGGAACAAAAGGCTATGCATGAAGGTATGCACCTTCCAAAGTGTTTCCAAAAAATAATAAATAAAAATTGTCCCATTCACCTAGACTTGACCTCTGTGTTGCTATGGTAGCACAATAATGTACTGTGATGCTTTGGACGAAAATGCACCTCTGTTCAGGATTACAATGGCTAGTTTTGGCTATCAAGATGCATGACATTTTTGTGCAACATGACAGCAAAACCTTCCATCCAAATCCAAAAAACTTGGTCAGCCTGTGAAGTGGTGCCAATTAAATTTTTGGAATGATGAACCACTAGTGTTTACATCTTCTCTTCTGCCATCTTGCTCTGATGTCAAGGCCTTTTTCAATAAAGTGCTGCCAGATAAAAAAAGTATATCTTTCAACCACAGTGCACCAGAGCTTAATTAAAGGAACATTTTTGAAGGGTGGGTTAGTTTATTTCCTTCCCACTCCACAGTTAGTGGAGACCTTTCTCAAACATTCTCCACCATTAGCCCAACTCGGGAACTGGATGTCAGATACATTAGCGGGACCGGAAGCTAAAGATCGAGAGTTTTGATTATTAGCGTCATAGATGTTCCAACAGGGTTTCTGTTTCCTCAGTTTTTTCTGTTTCTGTTTCCTTATATGGTGAGATATGATAGCAGTAGTCTGGAACAAAATAGAATGTACTGACATTGTTTTTGTTTTTAGCAACGGTGTACAGTATAGGGGTGCTTTTCCCAAAACTTCTGTCGCTAGTTAGCAAGCTTGTTGTTTGCAGCGCAAACAAAATGGGTTTCCGATTCCCTAAAGCATAGCTGCTAACTAAGTTAGCAACGTTGTTGGTTGCAATGCAATTTCCCATTGAAACTAACTCAGTTGCTGACTGTTAAACAACTATGCTGTGGGAAACAAGTTGGTTAGCAATTATAGTTTTGGGAAACGCACCCAGGGAAGCTGGTGTAAAACACTTCCACTCAACTGTGCAAGGCTAATGGTTATACAGTAAGCCTGGGGGCTAAGTGACACGAGAAGGAGAATATTTACCTATAAATTATTTCCAACTTTGTAAAAACATAACAAAAAATAAAAAATAAAAAAAAAATCACAAAATAAAAAAAAATAAGCCAATTTGTTAAAACATGTCAAGTTCCTTTAAGTTCAGCCCTTGCATACCGTAACCCTTTATTGCAACTGCCTTCTCTATACTCAATATATTTCTAAAATTTGCTTTCAAAGAGCTGTGGAAAGAACTTTGAACTACTGTATTCTATGAGGCACCAAGGCAGATTGTAAGATGCCCCAAGGGACACAAGATTCCTAAATTACTTATTTTTGAGAGATGCTTTTTAAAGTTTCAACAGGCACGCACAAACAGGAATGTTGTTAACAACAACAACCACAACGAAAAAAATCTAATGGCTACATGCTAAAATAGAATTCTTGTTAGACAGAAATAACAGTGAGGTGACCCTAGGTGCATAACTTCAAAAAAAATAATACGAACAAACAAACAAACAAAAAAACAAACAAACAAACAAACAAACAGTAAAATCATGATAAACACCAAAAGTAAGATCTTTAAAAATCATTGAAAAAAACGGTCATTTAAAAAAAAAAAAAAAGATCAAAATGATCTGTTGCATTCACACCAAAGTAGGGTTCTGAGATGTTTTGAGATATTGACATTCACTCACAACCCTCACAAAAGAATGAAAATGTAAAACAAATTTTTCTGAAGAAGCAGACAAGATAGGCAACATACTGTAGAAATACACCATGAATGTAAGTATCTTAATAATGAGTTTAAAATGAGATGTTATTATGATTAGGATTAACAATTAACAGCAACAGAAGGCAACATCGTCAAGAAAATAGTAACTAGCTGAAGGGATACGAGGCCCTCAACACAAAAAGGGCACTGGGGTATAATTCACAGAATAATATGTTTTTATATTCTTTAATCCATGTGTCATGCTTAGCGTTTGGACCGAACAAACAAGCATTTCATTTCAGATAAGACAAATCCTTAGCGTAAAAGGGCATTTCTGTCTTTTAGCCTATCGTACTTAAGCTTTACATTTAATGAAAAGTGTTTTTTTTTCCCTATTACCAGCACATGAGGTTCCAAAAATTTTCAAAAAATGTAAACAGGATGCCTGCGTGGTGGCCTTTTCTTTCTGAATAAATTGCCTGGGAAATGCAGTTTGGTGCAAGCAAATACATATGCACAACAGAGAAAGCGTACCCTTAAATTTGTTTGGAGTCAGCTGCCCCATCAATCACAGTTCTTGGGCAGCAATAGTGAGTATATTAACTGCTGATCGCATGACGTGGGCCCCAAATCAGCAACATTCCATAGAATACACCTCAATCATCACTAAAGTCCTTTGGCAGTGCCTCTATCAACAAGAGGAACATTCTAGATTGCATTTCTTAAAAACCAAGTCTTCTCAAATCTCCTACATCATTCTAAAAGGCCATTCAGACCTGGAACGATAATTATAAAGACACCTATCACTATAACAATATTTCCGTCCACACTGACAAACAATAATATAGGTCTGTCTTTGGCGAATGAATTAAAACAATGGCCAGAATTCCATGGTTGCTGATTAGCTAAAAATCACTCTGAAAGTGATCCCCCAAAGATACTGATGCACATGTCGTTGTCGGTATAGTTGTGGGGTGAGCGTTCTCATTCAAATTAATCAGAGCGATATCTATTTGTAGTTATCGTTCCAGGTGTGAGCGACACTTAATCATCATCAAAGCTGCATATACTGTTGGGTATGCATTTACACAAAACAGGTTTGCTCCTTGTATAAATGGTAGGCATATATACAAATGATAAGAGTGTAAGAAATTATAATAATTGTTTTTAAATAAAAATTATGACGTAAAATGTTTTTTTTAACCTCACCAATACCAAACAATGGGTTTTTTATCATCTCAATATGATAGGAAAAAGGGGTAATTTTGGCAGTAAATACAAATTAGGGAGAAAAAAAACATACCATTTCCTAATTGCGACCTTTGAGCAACAAAAACAAAACCCTGAAATAAAGACTTAAAAATGCCAGGAGCGGAGTGTTAAAGGTTACAAGACAAACTGCAAGCTTGGCGGGAAAATAATTTACCTTCGCTAAAGACTGATACACAAATATCAATTTACCTGAGTAAGATACTGACAAATATATGTATATAAACAAATGCACAAAACAATAGACAAACTCACTGACTCATTCTCTCTCTCTCTCTGTCACACACACACACACACACACACACACACACACACACACACACACACACACACACACACAAACATAAGAACCAAAAGGAAAAATGCCTTTCATTTGAGTGTTGATAGTGCAGAAGTTTAGGGCATGGGAGGGGGCCGTGTGTGTCTCTGTGTGTACAGTATGTGTGTGTGTGTGTGTGTGTGTGATTCCAGGGCCACTACCACGCCAACTTGACAGACAAATATGTGCCACAAAGTGGGGCTTTTCACAAAGAGGAGTGTGTGTGTGTGTGTGTGTGTGTGTGTCCATATCGGAGTGTGGGCTAAAAGGGGAGGAGAGAGTGAAAGTGGACACCCACAGGCCAGACCTTGTGTGTCGCACTGCTGATGCTGCTGCTACCTCTACTTCCTCTCCTCCTCCTCCCCCTTTAGAATCTCCTGAAGAACCCGGATCAGATTCTTCAGCCCGTAGATGTAGCCCTCGTCGGAGCTCTCGCTGGGGAAGACGTGGGCAAAGTCGATCATCTTCACCTCCACGTCGTCACCGCCGGCGGACGCCCCTCTTGTAGTCGTGGTCTTCCTCCTCCCCCACCCTTCGCTGCCCTCCTCTTCCTCCCCTCCGTTGCGATGCTCGCCGTCTCCTCTGTTCTCTTGCTGCTCCTGGCTCAGCTTCTCCAAAGCGTGGGGGATGCGGTTGCCGTTGGGTTGCTGGGTGACCATCGCCGGGTGCCTCCAGCCGCCGTTGTCGGGCACGGCAGTGTGGTGCCGCAGGGTGCAGGCTTGTTTGTGGAGGGCGTACATGGTGGACAGGCTCTGCTCGATGTTGTTGTTATACTCCAGGACTACCTGTCTCTCACCCCCACCACCGCCACCAACGTCACCACAATCGCCGTTGCCACCAACAGGCTCGTGTGCGCCCCCTGTGGTGCCCAAGGGCACTGCGGGGGGCGGTGAGCCCTCGTAGACAAACAGGAGCGAGCTGGCGTAGAAGTGGAAGCGTTTTTGCTCCTCGAACCAGCGCAGGATTTGCTGCACTTTGAGAATGCTGGCTGCCACTGCATCCCTACGCAGCCACTCACCGTTGTGGAAGAATTTGCCAAGACCTTTCGATAGACAGAAGGGGGGAGTGAGTGGGATATGGATGATACACACAATGACAGACTAATGCGTTTAAAAAGCTTTCCCTAAACTTTTTATTACTGCCCATCATAACCAAGGGCAGCATCAATTCATCATGTAAAAAGCCCAAATTACTTTGCCATTAGTCATCATTTCGACTTATTTGACAGTAAATTTAAAATATCTATGTGCCTGGCATCAGTTTAAAAGGATAAATTGATTGGGAGAGAGAAATAAACTCTCTCCAAGAACAGGTTAGATAGAGACATATCGCAGCGAGACATGACATCTAAGTAAAGAGTATTTCAGGTGCTGGCATCTACTGTAGATACTATGAGAAAAATCCCTTACCATCTTTAACAGTGTCTTGATGAAGCCCTCGACCAAAGTGCTGGTCGTAGGTGTCAAAGGTGTCAGAGTCCAGTTTATAAACCTACAGAGAAAGACAAAGGAAAAAAAGAGAGAACAGAAAGAAAGAGAGAACAGCATGAACGGATGAATTGAACAATAGAAACCCAAGACTAACAGTTTTAGACTAACAGAGTTTTATAAGCAATCCTTCCCATTTCTTATATCCATCTTTAGTCAGGTGTGCTGATGCAACAACACTATGAATGGGACATCATGCAGTTTTTACTGTAAAACTAGTGGACTGGCTACATAAATGGCATACAAACATTTTTCAGAATCTTTCTGCTACTGCTAGAAAATGCGAATAATGTCTGAGATCAGAAAAAAATAGCAATCTCATGCTGGGACTAGGTTTGCTTTTATTTTGAGGTGGTTTTCTACCCCCCACCCTGAACTACAAAGTGCACATCCTAGAAGGCTGCTTTATTTTGCATAAAACATTAAGCTTTATTTAAATATGGTGTGACTTGTAATAGTTGAATCAATGAATCAATTCACACGAAGGAAAAAATCATTATGATTTATTCTTGCAAAGCTGGGAAATACAACACAAGCATGAGAAAATTATTGAATTTCCTACAGGATAAAGTACTAGCCTATCCTTTTCTATCGTATGAGACGCAATAGAATGTTTCTGCATGTTGACTTTTAATACTTTAAATAAATATGGTTTAAACTACGTTGGACTCACACTGAGAAATGAGCCAACTTCAAAAGCTAGATAAAGGTAAAGAAAAAGCCGAAATGTGACTGTGTGTGTGTGTGTGTGTGTGTGTGTGTGTGTGTGTGGAATGGATGTAGAACTAAATGTAGTGAAGGTCTCCCCCATGTGGCCTTGTGTGGAAATAAACTAAAGTAAAATAAAATAATAATAAATATATAAGAAGTGCCAAACTTTCGTTGCAAAAAATTATTATTCATCTCACAAGGGGTGCAACTTTAAAAAAGGCTAAAAGGGGATGAGAGGAGAAAATTCATATTCATGCCCTGGGCCTCTGGGAGTCCTCGCTGAAGTGTGTGTGTGTGTGTGTGTGTGTGTGTGTGTGTGTGTGTGTGTGTGTGTGTGTGTGTGTGTGTGTGTGTGTGTGAGACTGCGTGTTTGTGTGTGTTTTTTATTTGAGAAAGAAAGAGTGTGTGTGTGCATTCATGTAAGTGAGTGAGTGAGTGTGTCAGTGTGCATTTGTGTGAGTGAGTGAGTGAGTGAGTGAGTGTGTGTGTGTGTGTGTGTGTGTGTGTGTGTGTGTGTGTGTGTGTGTGTGTGTGTGTGTGTGTGTGTGTGTGTGCACATGAGTAAGTGAGAGTGACTATGAGCTTGTGTGTGCATACATGCATGTATGTGCGTGTTTCTGCATGTGTGTATAAGAGTGAGGATGAGCCAGTGTGTGTGTGTGTGTGTGTGTGTGTGTGTGTGTGTGTGTGTGTGTGTGTGTGTGTGTTCAGGGAGTTCATCTTCCTCTCATTCCCCATCATGAAAGGGCAATTAGCACTAATGGGTCACTTCACCCAGCGCTTGACCAAGCAAGATGGAGTGTAGGGAGATGGCTTAGTGATGAGAGGAGGTCTCTGATTCTCTTCATCTCTCTCTCTCTCTCTGTCTCTCTCTCTTCCTTCCTTTCCCTCTCTATGGAGTTCTCGCCCGCCTGTGGACCTGCGCCTTGGTCCTCCCCCTCACTCTTTTAACCATTCTTCATATTCATCACTCCTTTTTTTGTCTTCTTTTGTTCTGTCTATTGAGGAAGACAGTTCAGCTTCGCCTTGAGAAAAAGGACAAGTGGACCGCTTAGATTCTAAATGAATTCTTGATGAATTCTTAGTTCATTCTAGAACTGATAGACCAGAGTATTGAGATTGAGGAAAAAAAGAATGCTAAATAAACATCAACCAACTAACAACACAGCTGGTCACTGTTCGAGTCATACAGGCGTCTATTCCCCAAAAGCATAGTTGCTAACCAGTTAGCAACTTAGTTGGTTGGCAAACAAACCCCAGATCTCTCATCTCACCTTGATGTTGACAAGTCTGTACAGACATCTCTATTGCATTCAGGTCTCAACTAAAGCTTATAAACCTCGCTAAAAAAACAACCTTCTTGCAAGCAAACAATTTATAACCACTGACACATCTAATAGCCAAACCTTCAATTCCGCCATGAGGTATGTTGTTGTTGTTGTTTTTTCTAAACTATTTTGGTGAACCACAAACTAATTAAGACTCTTCTCTTGAGGGCAGTGTTTAAACTAAATAGAGGGGATGAGGGGTTGTGAGGAAGGTGGGAGTGGGGAGTCTTTGGGGAGGTTGCGACGATAAGAACATCCTGTTTAACTGATAAGGCTAACGTCCTAACATCCTTTAACCCTCCCCTAACCCCTGGGGGCAAAACGACCCCGTGCCTCTGACTTATGCTCTACAGATTGTCCACGCCAGAGCCTTATACAGAGAGATTTTGGCCAACTCCACCATGTTGTAACCCACCATGCCAGGATTCTACAATGTTATTCTATAGGGCCCATGACTCGAGTTGGCTGAAATGTCTTTATAAATGGCTCTGCTCTATGCATGTGGCGCTACACTCACATACCCCACGCCTGAAGCCAACATTAGAAAACTAGAAAAGCACTAGGCAAGGTAAAGTGGTCACAGACACAATATAAATTCCATAGGGTGTTCTGGTTCACCGATCGCCACCAAAATTTTATCAGTTGTTACTTGTCCCGATACAAACGTCCGAAAATAACTTTTGAGTTATGCTGTACACAGACACTCAGACAGACAGACGCCGGTGAAAACATAACCTCCTTGGAGGAGGTAACAACACTACTGCCTCCTACATCATGCAGCCCATGCCATTATGGCCACATTGAAAGGTGGGCATACAGCACTCAGATGAGATGTTTACAGCCTAGTGAGATATGTTTATGCCTTAAATTCACACAATTTTATGTGGTAATGACTGTGTTGAACAGCAGTGAGAGGCATCAAATCCTTCCCCTATCAATTCAAAATGGCTTCTGTGATTTGTCTAACACTAAAGCTTCAGGAACATAACCAGTGTTGCAGTCAAGTCACTAAAACTATAAGTCTGAGTCTCTGTGCCATCATGCACTCTGAATTAAAAGACTATGGCTTATCTTCTAATCTAGCCAATTTGAAAATCAGAGTCCTTCTGAACATGGCAAAGACACAAGTCTGAGTCATTACCGGTAAGTCTGAGTCAAGTCACAAGTCCATCAAATTACGACACAAAGTTGACTTACAGTAAGTCCAAGATCTGTGATAGGAATAGGATTCTTTAATACCGTAGATCAGTAGATCTTTTACCATACATAATGTTTATGTCTTTGATGTTATGCACATAATGTGTATGTACTGTATGTTTTAAGTACATCTTGGTACTGTGCCACACTGACAATGTACACGATGTTATCTCTTATGTCTGTTGCGCATTGCGTAAAAGAGGTCTTTACTGCCTGTATCTGGGCAATCTGGATGATAAACAACCATCTGTTTGTCGTCTCACGACACTAAGGCAAAGGTTGCGCTGCAACAAGGGTAGAACAGTTTCAATTTTTTGTGAGTGTCAGAGTACCGGTAGAAGGAACAGTCTATTTGCGCTCTCTCTCTCTCTGATCCCTCGCAGAGAAATTACTCAAGGTCAATGGAGTATAGACAAAAAAATACGTCCGAAAAAACAGGCTGCAGGTGTTACGTTCAAATATGTGATTCAATCATAAACCGATTTACAGTACATGTATATGGATGAGGTAAACACATGCGGCATTGCGCTCAACAACCTCACAATCTCTTTCCCCGTGCAGCGCAAGTGGACTCAAGACAAGAAAATTGTGTATCAAATGCTCAGCCTACTGTGAAGTTCGGCGCCAATTATATCCTCATATTGTAAGAACATCTCTGTCTGCGGGGACCCCTATGAAGGCCACTGGGGGCATAGCTGGGCTGTCGGACCCACAGGAGAGGGGCTGAATATTCATGTTGTATTTCTGACACAATCCTTTCTCACTCAGAATTTCATTTGCATTGAGGATTTGCATAACTGTTTTTAGCCCTTTTTCTACAGAATATTCATGTCAAGTTTTTACATAATGGGTCTCACTTCTGTGTCTTTGTGTGTGTGTGTGTGTGTGTGTGTGTGTGTGTGTGTGTGTGTGTGTGTGTGTGCGCGTGTGTGTGTAAAAACTTTTGACCACTCTTCCTTTACGTCATAATCATAAAAGCACATCATGGTCCTGATGTGAATCATTCTAGTTCTGAGGTTGAGCCAAGCACACACCCATCCATTCACACACACACACACACACACACACACACACACACACACACACACACACACACACTCATAAACAAATATGCAAAAGAAAGCATGCATGCATGCATGCCTCCATGCACACAAAAACACACACACATACACAAACAGAGACACAAATGAAAACATAGAAAGAAATATGCAAAGACACACACACACACACACACACACAGACACACACACACACAGAAAAACTCTCTCTTACAAACACAGGAATGCACACGTACATACAAACCAAGAGACACAGACACACACACAGACATAGTGTAAACATACAGACAGAAATATGCATACAAACGTACAGGATAAACGTTCACACTCACTCGCGCTTGCTCACACACAGGCACACACACACACACACACACTCTCTTCACTTTCCCCTCTATTCCTGCTTTCTCTATTCCCCCAGTTCTCTCCTGAGGTTTTTGTGTGTAGTAATTAAAGTGAGACTCTAGCAAGGGGGGGAGAGAGAGAGAGAGAGAGAGAGAGAGAGAGAGAGAGAGAGAGAGAGAGAGAGAGAGAGAGAGAGAGAGAGAGAGAGAGAGGTGGGGGGCTTTGAAGATGGCCCAGCTCTCCGGCCCAGACTCATTAAACCAAATGGCAGGAGCCGGGGGACAGGGCCTGGGGAGAGAGCAGAGGGCCCTGGGTCTGAGACTATTGTATGGAGGTTCAGCTCTGGAGGGAGGGAGGGAAAGACGGAGGGAGGTATGGAAGGAGGGAGGGGGAGGAGAAGGGAGTGAACCTGTGGATACTGACTTGTATGAAATTAAACTGTGAAGGGGGTCTATTTGTTTGGCTTTGTTTAGTTAATTTGTTTAGTTCCATTACCTTTATGAGGATTTTGTGTACATAACATACAATATGTACAAATGATGTGCAAGTGTGCTCAACGTCTAGACCAAAACTCCATGGCACACACTGTAAGTGTGTGTGTTTGTGTGTCATTGGTGCCTCATACTCTCAATGTCTAAACCAAAACAGTGTGTGTGTGTGTGTGTGTGTGTGTGTGTGTGTGTGTGTGTGTGTGTGTGTGTGTGTGTCTTACCCTCATGCCCAGCACCAGAAAGCCAATCTCCTCCATGAGGGGGTATTTGCGTATCTGCTGTTGCCGTTTCTCCTGGGAGGCGAAGGGGTCGTAGCTGCGCTGGCCGATCTTCACGTCCATGATGCAGGGCTTACGGAAGCGCCGGGTCACATCCTCCAGACGCAGGTACAGCTCTAATCACACACACACACACACACACACACACACACACACACACACACACACGTACATGAGAAAACCATCATTAGTAAAATGAAACTCTTCATAATGCTGTAGAATGCTCCACTCACTTTAATGGGAATTCCCAGCGTTCTATGGTCTGATATTTGTTGATAACAGACTGTTGCTAAGTATAACAGACCGCTGTGAAGGAAAGTGAAACAGAACGTTGTCTTAACCAATCCGTTGATCTGTAAGTTAACAGACTACTTCTTTATCGTGAAGGTATTATCCATCTTAATCATTAAAATGACCATGAAGGCAATAATGAACAATGCTTCAATGCTGCCATGTTATTTGTACTTTCAGTAGGTAGCCGTGTAATTAGCGGGATAACGTCCTGCGAGGCAGTCATTATTGCAGAATATCTTCCTTCTTCAGAGTGATGCCATCTGCCTGCAACACTGTCTGAAGATATTTCATAACGATGGCCGCCTTGCAGAACGTTATCCCTAAGGCTTCCATAACACATGTCATTGTCACTAATGCTCACATTGATGTGATTAAGAAAACAAAACAAAAAAACCAACTACACACGCACACCGGCACAAAAACATGACCAGTTTGACACTGACAAACGACAACAATCAGAATCAATAATCACACATCTGATTCAAGATGTCTTCAAATAATGTTCCAGGCTGGAAAGGGGTTTAGTTTATCATTGTTAGCATAATGCAAACCAGTCTTTGACTTCAAAGACAGAATTATGTGAATGAAGGTGACCTATTCACACAAAAATTACTTTTGTACTTCTGTTTGGTTGTCAGAGGTTATTATTAGTCTGGTTGTGTGAATGTGTCTAGAACAGGAACTTACAATGAAGCTAAGCTGTCATGACTGCGGCAAAGTAGCAAAACCACACACACTTGCAACATTTGACCTTATCATCT
>JAODXP020000032.1:2927946-2955446 GCA_027497455.2 Sardinella longiceps
TCCCGAGGTCCCCGTGGAGGAGGCTGGAGCTGCTTCAGGACGGTCCCGTCCGGATGCTGCAGAATGCCTGTGTCCAGACAATAAAATAAATCCAAGCACACACGCAGACACAGACACCAGACACACATAGACAGACAGACAGACATACGCGCACACACACAGACACACACACACACACACACACACACGAGTCAGCAGTCTGCAATCACAAAGAGTGTGGGAGAGGCCACCCAATATTTCACATGATGTCTGCTGCTGTGCCTACTTGTTTTTCCTGTACTGAGTAACAATGGAATATGTGCAGGAGTCATATGTTTCATTTGATATTGTTTATTTATATCTATCTATTATTCATTTTATGTTGTTTTCTTTTATTCACTCTTTTTGCCTTTATCTCTATTCAACTGCCACTGTGTATGAACTACGCTCTGTAAATAAACTTGCCTTGCGTATTATATTTGGTCATTTTTGGTACAAACCATATGTGCTTAATGGTGTTTGGTTTTGTCATGCATGTGTGGGATGCTTGTGCTTCCGCCTGCTGCTTGGACATGGAGTGACTTCTGAAAAAACAGTTTCCCTCATGGGACTAAAGAATCAGAACTATAGAACTAAGAATCAGAACTATAGAACTAAGAATGAGAACTCTACCCAGGCAGTGAGGTGTGTGTGTGTGTGGCAGGTTATTCTACATACCAGAATAGACAATATGCCTGACATTTAAAATTTCCATAATGACTAACATGCTTCTCGTCCCACAGCCCTTTGAATATTAACAACAACTTGTTACTATGCCTAAGACAACATGCTGTTACTATTGGGCCTACTTAATAGCCTAAATATAGCTACTTAATCGGCTATGGTGTATTGCAATACATATTTACTTACCCTGTTAAGTCTTAAGGTCTTGGAACTATTCTAGGGTTATGTGTTTTTACTTTTGACCCAGAATGAAAGCAGTTGATTAATACAAATAAAACCACTTCCTCTGGTGGTTAAATGTACAACTGCTTTTTGCGCAATCAGCAAAACGTCTTGAAAGAACTATTGAAGAAGTATATGAAAATAGCCAGGCTATAACCCGCTCTACATAGAGGTTAGGCCAAGGCCTTGACACTTTTGCATTCATATGATAAACCAGACCAGCTCTTCGACCATTTATTTTCAGTTGATGAAAACATACATTTAGTACCTAACTGAGTAGGAAGAACTGGGGAAAAAATACCAAGTTTTGTTCAGATGTTATCTAGTTCAGATGTTATCTAAGAAACAGACCGAATCCAACTAGCTGATAAAGTCCTCCTGGAACACGCACACACATGCATGCACACTCAAACATGTGCATACACACACACACACACACACACACACACACACACACACACACACACACACTCTGGAGTATTACATCACCAACTGCACAATCCACAAGCTCTTCACCACCATATGCAACAGAATGTTTTGTTACACTTCTGACTCCAGGTTTGAATAATCCAAAAAGGTACTACAATGTCTCTTTTCACAGAAAGGCACCTGTCAACAGCCTCCCCAGGCATGTGACTGTTTAAAAGTCAGCATCTAGGTCTCTTTAATATTTAGCTGAGTGTCCGTCCTCTTGACTAATCTGCCAGATGACATTATTTTGTGCAGATGTCATCACATTAGATCTTTAATCCAATCATAAACTGCGTAAAAGGACCTTACTGTCACTACAGCAGGATAAACAAACCAACAGATGGTTTTTTTTCCCTTCTGCAACTCACAAAACAATCTAATGCACACACACACACACACACACACACACACACACACACACTTTGACTGACTGCAAATAGGTTTCACGTTTGCAAATTATAAACTGTAATGTGTGGGAAACATTTGTGCGCTCACTTAGAACTGAACAGGCTTTGGTGCCTTGCTCTGGCTTGGCTAAAGAATTGAAAAGCTCCCAGGCAGCATTAGTTTTTAATCTTTGCTGAGGTCAAGTCGACGAGCCCTCCAGAGCTTGCTGGACACAGCTCCCACACACAGTAGGCTATCCTACCCGTGGGCTAACCTCGCTATAGGCAAGGGGAGGCAACAGTCCACAGCGCATGAACGGGCCAGATCACGTAAGCCACTGTGACCGGCCATAACCTACAACGAAACCCGGTCGCTACTTACTGGGGCAAGCATAATTCTATAGGCCTATGCTGCAGACAGACCGATTGCTTCCAAACATGTTGGTTGGATGCATCATACTAACCAATCATACGCTGGTGGTTGAGCACATAACCTTGCAAAACGATAACGTTAGACTACAAGATACTTACACGTAAATAATCATGTTCTGGAACGTTAACTGCAATGATTTACACGTCGATTTGCACATTTGTGAGCGTGAAATCAGAAAATGATTTGCATTTTAACGTTAGTGCACAACTGTAGCCTAATGTTAACGTTACGTGAGGTGGACAAGCATAGATCTCAGATAGCTCCCTCGTAGCCTACATTTTTCTATATGACCAAAATGACAGCTCACATGGGTTATGCAATTGCCCGTAGTTGGCAGACGTGTGTGGCAAATAGCTTTAGTCTACTGACCTACTTTGTCTACGCCATACTTATGGCCAGCCACCTGATGGGTCAATGGCACACATCCATTCAGGTGAGCGTGAGCGTCCGCCGGAACGGTCTTCTCCCTCATCACGGATCCGGGCACACAAGTTCCTCGGTTGCCCATGGAACTGGTGATCTCCAGTCTCTCCAGTGTCAGCGAGGTGTCCATCATGCGATGCTGCGTCGACATTGTAACTGTTGACTCAAATGTTTCAATGGTTTGTCCGTATGGGAATGGACATCAGGCTCGCTAGCTATAATTCACATACTGTAAGAACTAATCCAAACAGACTTCGCGACATGTCTCGGAAGTCGTACTAAAATATCAGTCAGAGCTGCCTCAAAGGAAGATGATGTTCGAGATCCACAATACTGGCATGCTGTTCCGAAACGCTGTATTTATAATTTCCACATTTCAGCCAGCCACATGAAATGCAAGCAGGCCACATCCCACTTCCTCACTTGAGTCCTCCGCCTTGATAATTACACCAACAAAGCTGTGATCGGAGCCATGTGTAATCCCAGAATCTACATAAACGTACCCAAAGCCTGTTCTGGTCGCCGACGATTCGGTAGTGTTGGGAAAACAAATGCATAATAGAGCGAGCTCCGTTGTTGTTTGCTGCTTACGCATCCCAGAAGGCGAGTAGAGTGACGCAACCCCTGACGCAAAACCACAAGATTCACTCTCTTGCCTCGCTGTTCCTTCACTTTCAGATAAAAGACCTGGAGTACAGAAGATTCATAACAATTTTGTGTCCGGTGGACATGTCCAGAGTGTCCGCCCTTCAAAACGTCAGGCTACGCGGTAGCAAAACCATTAGCTTATTTAGGAGCGGGGCATGTGTGTCACATAGCAGGCTGCCTGCTTGTGCGGGTGCAGTTAGACGTTTGTCATTTTGCGACAATGGCAGCACTGTCGTAATGTAGAATTTACGGCATAAGGTCTTTGACACCTTTTTTGCTGTTTTTTTCTCACAGGTCTGAGATCTATGTAAAAAAAAATGTTTGATAACCTAGATGCTTATGTCGATAGGGATTGGTCACTTTTATAAACATAAGAGGTTTAGGGCAAGGTATAGGTTTTAAGTCTGTGAGTTTCTCTAGTTTAATAATAACTTCTCTAACTAATTCCATGTCAAGGTAGGCCTACAGCATGTCTACAACCTGCTCTACTATGAACCCCAAACATATCAACATACTGTGTCATGGAAAATCACATTAGTATAATTGTTTGAGCAAATGGAACATTTTGTCAACAAGTAATTTTGAATGGAAGGGGTTATCAGCCACAATAATTGTTTGTTTATAAACAGCAATGACGAGATAAGCCTTGTACCAACAAAAAATACAACAGCCTTGTCTTCTGAGAGTTGATACATGAAAACACGTTAATTACATTTTTATCTGTCCGTGATTTAGTCATTAGTCATTCAGAACAGGACATTTCCCTCTGACAGACAATTCCTCTGAGAAAGATGCATGAGAAAAGGTTCAGCAGTGGGCCTACTGGAAGACTTTTTTTTTTTTTGGTCATCATAATGGCATATGCCTACAACATAGCCAAATCCCAAACATGCTAAGCAAAATCATAAAAACATTATATTTACATAATATACAAATACTTAATAACCTATACATTTACAAAATGACATAATGTGGCATATTATCCAGTTAGTAATGTAGCATTGTACAGAGTATACATGTATTTACCGGGCTACATAGGGCTCCATATTGGACCTATGTGTACCCTATGCCATGAGTTAAGAGATCATTGATATTTCACCTATACAGTATGAAATGTGAGCTGTATTGGTTTTTGTATGTAGATTCAAAGCTGTCTCAGAGCAAGTGCAGTTTCACATCATATGAGCATGGTATCTGTCTGATGAAAACATGACTTATCTGATAAGCATGGTGTGGCCATCTGTTTAGTAATGTCTTGTGTCCCACCTGTCATGTGTCAGTGCTCCACAGTTTGAGAAACACTACTGTGGGCTAACAGTTTTTTCCACAGGCTGGTGATATAACACTTTGCAATGATAGGTTTGCATCGCATGACATAGCTTAAAGCAATATACCGGAGTAAGTTTAAGCATAGTCCTGCTGCACGAGCCTTCTAACAGCAATATATTTCGCATGAAATGAAAGATATTCGAACAGCACAGAGCTAACGTGAACGCGAAACACTTTACATTGAGGCAATGTAACCTCAGATCTTATTTTCGGTTTCCAACAGCCAGGTCCCATTGATTCAGTGTAAAGTGCCTGTTCGCTTCTGCGTTCGCGTTAGGTCTGTGCTGTACCAAATTATTTTGTTCCACTCGCTAACTAGCGCATTTAACAAGCTCTTTCAACAGGGCTATGCTTGAATTCACTCCGGTACTCTCATTTAATAATGTCAGTGGTCTGGGCTACAACGGGTGTTGAAATAGCACCGTCTTTTCTGTGTTGTCTCCCGAGACCAAACTCTTTCACAGTGTATTCAGGAGGCAGACAGCTAGCGGATCAAGGGGAGATGCCTGCCTGCCGAAACCATGCAGGAACTCATATTGCACCTTTTAAAAAATTCTCTGAGAAGCTGAAGCTCTTGTTCTCTGCAAAGGACTCTGCAGCATTATAGAGAGGCCTTCAAGGCATCGCCGACAACAATAGGTCACCCCCCACTACTGACTGAGGCTAACACCTGGTTCAGATTACACAATAGCCACGATACAACACAGTAGGCCTACACCTTTGGGAGCTCTCCAGTGTTCTACTAAGGGACTTGATTTTTTTTATAGAGGAGTCTCATGCTTGTGGCTTATGTACTACCTTGGTTTGCACACCTGGTACTGGCAGGTTTTTCGATTGCATGGTGTGTTGTCATGTCATGTGCATGTCATTTGCAAATCATTCCAGTCTATAGGCTATACTGTCATGTCTATTGAACTTATTTGCCATTCTTCTTGTCATCTATAAACTGTGGATAAGTGGGTCATTAACGCTTGGCCATCCACCCAATACTGCCTGTGCCTGTTGAAGTTGAAGTGTCCACAACCAACCTCGGCAGGACAGAGTGTTTTGATATCTATCTCATTCGTCTCGTCTATCTCGGATGTTACGGAATGCCTTAATTCCTTCCAACTGCAAACTTATTCCTATTTATTCTGCATCAACACTTTTATATGACGCATTATTAGGCCTACTTGCACTTTACATCACACACCCATCACTTGGCCTGTGCATTATGTTGATATATGTGTATGTACAAACTGAATTCCAAAATAGTTGGGACATAAAAATGGAATCCAATAATTAAAAAAATTCTTAAACTTATATTTTATTCACAATAGAATATAGATAACATGACAAATGTTGAAAGTGAGACATCTTGAAATGTTATGCCAAATATTGGCTCATTTTGGTTCAACACATTCCAAAATAGTTGGGACAGGTAGCAATAAGGGGCCAGAAAAAGTAAAATGTACATATAAGGGACAGCTGGAGGACCCATTTGCAACTTATTTGGTCGATTGGCAACATGTTCGGGTACGAAAAGAGCCTCCCAGAGTGGCAGTGACTCTCAGAAGTCAAGATGGGCAGAGGATCACCAGTTCCCCAAATACTGCAGCAAAAAGTAGTGGTGCTACAGATCAGAAGATCAGAAAGCAGTTTCTCAGACAAAAATTGCAAAGAGTTTGAAGGTATCATCATCTACAGTGCATATCATCATCCAAAGATTCAGAGAATCTGGAACAATCTCTAAGGGTCAATCCTGGAAATCATACTGGATGCCCGTGATCACCGGGTCCTTAGACGGCACAACATGACATACAGGAATACTAATGTATGGAAATCACAAATTGGACGTAGGACTGCTTCCAGAAAACACTGTCGGTGAACACAATCCACCATGCCATTCGCTGTTGCCGACTAAAACTCATATGTCAAAAAAGAAGACATTCCTAAACATGACCCAGAAGCCCAGGCATTTTCTCTGGGCCAAGGCTCATTTAAAATGAATTGAGGCAAAGTGGAAAACTGTTCTGTGGTCAGGCAAATCAAAATTCAATATTGTTTTTGGAAAACTGTGACGTATGCCATCCGGACAAGGACAACCCAAATTGATGTTGCTTATAGTTAGCGATCAGTTCAGAAGGCTGCATCTCTGATGGTAGGGGGTTGCGTGAGTGTGTGTGGCATGGCCAGCTTATGCATCTGGAAAGGCACCTTCAAGTCTGCAGTCAAAAGACATTCAAAAAAGACCAAAGACAGTTGAGCAACTAGAAGCCTGTATTAGACAAGAATGGGACAACATTCTCTCCACAACTTCCCTCCACAGTCCCCAGGCGTTTGCAGACTGTTCTAAAAAGAAGAGGGGATGGCACACAGTGGTAAACGTGGCCTTGTCCCAACTATTTTGGAACGTGTTGATGTCATACAAATTAAAATAAACTTATTTTCTCCTTAAAATTATACATTTCTTCAGTTTCAACATTTGATATGTCATCGATGTTGTATTCTGAACATAATATTGAAATTTGAAACACATCATTGCATTCTGTTTTTATTCACAATTTGTAAAGTGTCCCAACTATTTTGGAATTCGGTTTGTATATTGTTGCCTAGATTGTAGCTACATCATATGTCTAAATGTATAGGCTACAGTTAAAGTGTGGAAGTATATACATACCATACCGAAATCAAATTCCTTACATTCGTTCCATAAAGATTTGCACATGGGAAAAATGTGCTTTTTTTTAAACAATGTGACCAGCCTTAATAATGCAAAAAGAGTGGTGTCTTTTTCTGTTGTTGTTTGATCCAACAATCAACGGTAAATGGTCTATAAATACACATTATTTTCTGTCTTTGAACACACGCTTTGAAAGCAAATCAAGTCTTCTCAGTATCCTTGGGATGCAGTTGTTGTATCAAACCACCAGGTGTCAGACTTTTGGAAATGTCGTGGTGATCAAAATTGTCCCTTTGGACACGCCGTACCGAATTATAAAGCTCTTCGAGACGGAAGTCCCGCCCCTTTTCCCCCCTCGCTTGCCGACTGTGTAAGGAACGATTTTTTGATTCAACAAAATCCAAGTTAAATCATATAGCATCGTCTGTTTAAATAATTGTTAAAGTGTTGGAATTGAACGATGAAACCTTTATCTATACACTTGAGGTGTTATTGTTGAGAATTATAGATTCGTTTTGTGGTGATAACTAAATTTATTTCACGTCTCCTCTGTCCATAGCATCCAGTGCAGTCAGCCATCTGAGCAAAGATGGTAAGTACCTAGCCAGCTAATGTTGTTAATGCCAAACTACTGCCTTTAACGACTGAAAGTATGTGCTTAATCTCAATACGTATGGTCTGGTATGGAAGACAAATTGCTATTTATTTTTGCCCGGCAACACCTGAGACTTGTACCTGAACTGTTTGGTTAACGTCAGGACATGTCCTCCTGATAACTGCATAGCCGCTAACTTCGTATTAGCATGTGAGTGATGGCCGGGGTTAGCATTGATTCCTGTTCGGTTTTGTTGTATGTCTAATGTGAACACGCTTTTCATGTGAAAGATCCGTCGTCCTCCACTTAACTGAGAATGTTCCGAAGACTTAATGTTCTAAAGTTGCATGTATTGTGTCTGTATGTTGAACTTAGGTCAAAACAAACATGCCATGCAATGCTAAGATTGTGTGGTCAACTAGCCAGTTAGGAAAGTTACAGTACAGGACCATTTGTATCTACGCAGCCTGTCCTAGTGCTTGAGGCTTCCTCTTGTGCCGAAAGCACCTTCACAAGCTTGCAAGAGAAGGGATGGACCAAGTGCAAATTTTCAGTTTCCATAGAATCTTTGTTCCACCGGTCCACCAACAAATTAACTGTAAATCATAGCCTCATGTTCTGTCAATGAAACTAATGCTGGATGAGGTTGTGTTTCTGTGTGGTCATTGACTGTCTTGTTGTTCTCTCATCAGCCACGCAAAATTGAAGAAATCAAAGATTTCCTGCTCACAGCAAGGAGGAAGGATGCCAAATGTAAGTTATCCATCTGCAATGCACCTGTACAGTTCTGGTTGCCACATTGGTGAATAACATTGAGAATGTTTGCAGGGATTCCGAGTGACTCTTAAACACATATGCAATTGTAAGATGGAAATGTTGGTTATGTCACTGTCTACACACTCATGCAAGATGTCCAAACACCGTGGGCTAGCTTCTGTGCCCGTTGTGCATTACACGCTTGCTAGAATATGGCATGGACCAAGTGCTAAGTTTTGTCTACCCCAGAATTCTTAGTTCCACCGGTCCACCAACACCCAACGCTAACACTTTCAAGTGGTTTGTTTTTGAACATGTTACTTATTCCAGTACTGATCTGTGTTGCAAGAGGAGATCCAGTATGTGCGATACCCAAGCATGGTTTTATTTATGTGAGGATGCAGATTTGAATTAATTGTTTTAGATTATATGGTTTAATTCCAATCAGTGTTGTGAAGTTGTGCTTGGTCTGGTAGTCTTTCAGGGTGTTGACATGTCCTCATGATTTACTCTTGCTACTTGTCTTAAATTGATTAAAATCTTTCAGTTGTAATGAATGCATGTTGGTAATGTGTAGTGCTGGAACCTGACAATGATCTTCAATTCTGTTGGGTTGCACTTATGATTGTTCCAATTTGGCTTGAATTAGAGAAGCCATGTCCTGTGGTGTTTTTTTTTTGGGTTACTTGTCCATAAAGAGGACTTTGTTCATTGTCAATGTCTTAAGAGGGGGTGGGAAATGTGTAACGTGTTTTTTTACAGAAGATTTTCATCACTATACATATTTCAGTTTGTTTGTGGAGCCTAAGGTGGTGTTCCTTTGCTCAACTCCAAATGGTGTGTCTGCATGAACTACACTGTAGTAATCCTATGCCCTTTTTGTTGATCCACTAGCCGTCAAGATCAAGAAGAACAAGGACAATGTGAAATTCAAGGTCCGCTGCAGCAGGTACCTGTACACATTGGTCATCACAGACAAGGAGAAGGCAGAGAAGCTGAAGCAGTCCCTTCCCCCAGGTAAGACCCTCGTGACTGCAAGGCTGCTTAGGGTCAGAGTCGATTTGGCCATAGGTATAAAAAGGCTTGAGACTAGACTGTCTGGCAGTATGTGCAACTGGATTGAACTGTTTTAGCTGGGCAGAAACATCATGGAATTCTGCCCAATGAAATTGCCTCATTACCTCCCAGAATGCATTGTTTTATGCCAGGCAGTCAGCCATTTCAATCAAGCCAAAAGTCTGACCTTACAAAGAGAAAATCCACCATCCATATATTTAAGTAGCCAACACATAGCACTGAAAGGTGCAGAGCTTTGCTCAGTTTACCTTCAGGAAGAACTAGGCTAGTGCATCAGATTTTTTGCAGAAATGTATATCCTGTGACCCTGGATTATTTCACCAGCTGACGGGGGGTGTTTGTTTTAGGATTGGCTACAGAATGGATTGTGACCAGTAATATGAATAGTTGTGTGCTGCTGTGTAAATCTCAACAGTCTTGTTCAGGACCAGTGAATCCTGTCTCACAGTTGTATAAACCCCCCCCCCTCTCTGACACACACACACACACTCAGCACATCTAGATTTTCCCATTTGTTATGCATCTGCCCAGGCTGTGGATTTCTTAATGCACCTGGAAATAACTTCTCCCAAGATGTCTTATCCCTGATATGACCAGGATATTGAAATATACTGTCTGACAATCTTTACAGCGCTTGTTCGGACTCAGTATTGTTGTCTAGTGCACTGCAATGTTGAAATCAAACTGGAATACTAGAAATTGATGGCGCACTGAAATTGGTGTTTGCAGTTGTAATTCTAGATGTCTTGTGAATATCTATGCAATTGTAAGTGTTAAAATTGGTTGTCAGATGTTGATTTGGACTGTCTTGTATGAAAAACAATACACACGCAAGATGTCCAAACACCGTGGGCTAGTTTCTGTGCCCATTGTGCATTACACGCTTGCAAGAGTATGGCATGGACCAAGTGCTAAGTTTTGTCTACCCCAGAATTCTTAGTTCCACCGGTTCACCAACACATCACGCCTTTTGTTATTAAAACATTTTTAGTGGGTTAAAACCTTTTAATTATGCCATGACCTGTCTGTGTTTTATGATTTGATGTAGTATGTGAAATTTTTCATTTCTGTTCACATTGGTGACACATGCGTGTACATTTCTGATTACAAAAGGAGGGGTATAATGCAGCGATGCTAGGGTCAATCCCTGCCTGGTATTTCATGCCTAAATAAGTGGGATTTAAATGTGAGCACCGAATGTTTAGGAGTAGTTTTCTGTCCTACTTTCCGTTTCCCTAAAGCATAGTGGCATACCAGTTAGCAACTTGGTTCGTTTGCAGTGGGAAATTGCATTGCTATCAACAAAGTTGCTACCTTAATCAACTGTTCTTTTTGGAAATGGGATTCCTGATTGTGAAGACTCATTCTCTCTTCCCACTTTTCTGTCTTCTAGGTCTGGCTGTGAAGGAGCTGAAGTAGATGTCTCTCTTGTACAAAAATGGAAAATTGTAATAAAAATGGAGAAAATGGAATTCTTGCTTCTGATTTCATGATTTCAATCTTATTTACTGTAAGTTGCCCAAGCCACAGAGCCCTGTGTATGCATGTAGTAAGCTTACTTGACTTGGTGGGGGAATCTACTGAGATTAAAATCACAGCCCTTTTGCTTGAGGTCAGAGTGCAAGCAAATGGCTGGGGTGGTGGTATTCAGATGCTGTAATAGATTTCTAGTGTTTTGCTTCTTAAATGTAAATCTTATCTTCGTAGCAACAGCATTCTGCCATAGCGTATGTTTCCCTCAAATCCCAGTCCAATTGGCCATTACTATACCAGCAAAATTCATCGGAGGTCATTATTTCGGTAATTATCTCTTTATATTGCTAGCATTTTAGTAATATGGGCTTGTCTACTTCTAAGTCGCATACGTAATGGATGTATGCTCACACATACTACATGCAGGCCATACTAACTTGCATTTATTGACTCTCGAAGTACTGTTAATGTGCATTGCATATTTATGCATTTTACATTATGCGTTAAGCAGACCATGTTATCCGAAGTGATCTGCAAAAGAGGACTTGATATTCAAGCTATAACACAACTACGTACAATTAAATGCCTTGCTAGAGGGCAATTCGTTAACAGGAGGTGACGGGCGTGGAAAGTGCATAAGAGTGTGATTTTGTCAGTGCCAAGGTAGTGCATAGATGCATTCTGGAAATGACTGCCTTCAAGGATTTCTTGATCAACACACATCTCTCAGGCATAGAAAAAGTTTTCCAAAATCGGCTGTTAATTGAATGGGGCATAGGAGAATAAAAAAAATTATGTTCCCTGTTACTGCTACGTAGTGGTTCACTGGTCAATATTGCTTGACATTTTCTCATTTTTTTTTCCATTGTAGCTCTTGGCAAAGTTGAACAGGGATTATGCACTTTCTTGGAATAGAATATAGCTCTGTTGGAAAGGTTAGTTGATAGGACGTTGTGAAATGAGGGCCAAAAACTTCATTCAGGCCCTGAGGGACCAAAAAATATATGCACAGTCACATACAGTTTGATTTATCCATCCACCCATACAAGAGAGGGACTGAAACGTGGATGTGACTACCTCACATCAGAGGAATCGGGCTGTTCAGTTTCCTATGGGTATTTTGCTGTGGCAGTGTCTCTTGAATTTGAAATGCACAGTCAAGATTATATTCAGACAAAAATGAACCGAGGAAGATTTTGCCTCCTCGTGAACGACTGACGAAAACTGAGCCGAGCGAGATTTCGCTGTGAACGGCTGAGACCGGCCCTATTAAATGAATGCAAAATGCCGTGCATAAAAGCGTCAGCCAAATGTACAGTATGTCTAAATAATCCTCGTCAAGAGCTTAACGCCACTATAGCCTAGCCTACATATTAGAAACTGGTAACAGTGGAGGAGCCATTCCTAACTGTACATTTGTGTTATATATCCATGAGTTTTGTTTTGCTGTTGTGAGCAGGGCCGGTTCTGGCCTTTTTGGTGTTCTAGGCCAGATATGAGTTTTGCCCCCCCCCCCTTTTCTAAAAATATAAAAGAAAAACTGAAGGAAAAAAAAGTAAGAAATGTATTGTGATGCCCCCCTGATATTTGGTGCCCTAGGCGGCCGCCTCATTTGTCTATGCCTAGAACCGGCCCTGGTTATGAGATGAGTTCAGGAGACACTGACCGACGGGGTAGGCCTACTCTGTGTCTGCTATTCTACCCTTTGTACAGCAGATGGCAGAGTTGCGGCACTGTGCACTAACCGTGAGGTCGCCCACTTCAGTGAATTAATAGGTTGGTTAAAGGATATACTAATTAGCCTCCTACTTCGCCTTTTAACACAGTGTTTATTACAAGCAAATGCGTACCGAGGACTCGTTTTTTTATGGAATTGGTGTCTATGAACACCATGCTTCCTGAATGTTCATGATTTTTGGATGTGAAGGTCTTTTCGGATCGTTCCGCTTCTGTATCTCGTAAAACACTGTCCCGTGTCCCTGATTCAAGCGCGCCCCCACCACTCCTGACGCTACTCCGCGTGGATCCGTCTGTGGGTGAATGACTGCTAGACCAGCGGAAGAATGGCTCTACCTCAAAGGAATATATCGGGCAACAAGACAACTTCATTTTGACATACAACTCCTCTATTTGGATATCTAAACCGAGGGATAAACGGCTTCTTTTTATCCCACCTTCAGGTTGTAGCAATCCATTCGTAGCGCTTGGATTTTTTTTCAATGCAATTCTTTTGTTTGAGAAGAGGGAAAGAACCATCAGGTTAAGCGGACTCTGGTTGTCCGCTCACTTAGGAGGGAAGTGAATCTTTTTCAGTCTCGTTTGGAACATTTTTATCGGGACAAGGATGTCATCGGCACGGGTAGATTACATTGCACCATGGTGGACGTATTGGCTCCATAATTTCCCTCATATCAACTTGAGGTTTCAGCCGGTCGATCACACGTTTGTGCCGGAGGACGCGAATTACCAGCAGGTCAGTGAACTCCGCTCATGAGATTCTTGGTGCCTCTCGTGAGTAAACGGGAACAGTTAACTCACTGTATTCCACAAATCTACCTAAGTGTCTAGAGACAGAAAGTAGTTTATGTGCCACTATTGACATAAAACCACCTAGTCTACTCGCCTTATTTCATGCAATCTGTTCAACTGTTGTGGAAGCCATTGCTTAAGATCAGTAGCCCGTCCAAATGACAAGACTTTAGGGCTGCTGAATAAAACCAGCAAGTCTAAAAGTGGGTGTAGCACGACCACGGGCTACTTGCAGTCACCGCATTCAGACAATCAAATGAAAAGAAGAGATAGACATGGTTAGCTTATTTCAAGCTTTTGCTTTGGACATCGATTGAGGGGACATGATACAGTTTACACCTAGAGACCTAGCATATTTCCGAAAGGAGAGTAAGGTTGATATTTCGAGGAAGCTTTTGACTGTTTAGTTGTGTAAATATAATAGAAAGTAGAATATGCGACTTTGGCGCATCTTTGACCCTTAGCCTAGAGTGCAGGGTTCAGTGTCAAACACCGATAGATGTGTGTGTTTCTCAATTTTTGACTGCTGATCCACTTTGAACGTATACAGCCTGAAAAGATGCTTGGTTGGATGTCATAGAATTTGTAACACAATTCGAGACACTCATAGGGTTCATCTTCATGTGTGTGTGTGTGTGTGTGTGAGAGAGAGAGAGAGAGAGAGCATCAGAGCATCATGTTTGTGTGTGTGGAAGAGAGAGAGAGAGAGAGAGAGAGAGAGTGTGTGTGTGTGGGAGAGAGAGAGAGAGAGAGAGAGAGAGAGAGAGTGTGTGTGTGTGTGTGTGTGTGTGTGGGGAGAGAGAGAGAGAGAGAGAGAAAGAGAGCGAGAGAGAGAGAGAAAGAGAGCGAGAGAGAAAGAGAGCGAGAGAGTGCACACACATCAGAGCACTATTGCTCCACCTGTACTAAGATGATCTCCCCCTTTGTGTAGACCTAGTCTTGACACCCGTGTGTGTGTGTGTAGTAACCTGTACATGTTGTGGGGGAGGACTCGTGCGTGAGCACCGACAGAGAAGTGCTCATTTCTGTAGCTGTCTGTTCCCATTAGAGCCCATACTGATGGGCCCGCCTGTGCTGGAGGGGAGGATCGCTGGCGTCTCCTGAGATGCCCGGGCCGGGCCGGGCTTTACTGCTGAGGAAACAGCCTCAGAGAGATAGATAGCTCAGCCACAGTACGCTACGCCATTCATGATTACCACCACTTTTTGAAATGCATTCCCATCTCTCAGAGACTGACTCTGGTTTTAGTAGACACACACATACATAGGCCAAGGATGCTGAAGACTGTATTTGGAGGGTTGGACTCCGTAGACGAAATGAAGTCAAGCTCTAAGGTCTTTGGCATTATTTGCGGTCAAGGCGCCTTCCAGGCAGCACTGCCTAAAAAGGCCCTACTCCCCAAAATCTAGGGTTAGGGTGAGGGTTAAGGAGCTTACGTTTAGGGAGAGAGGTAAGGTAGGCTAGTGCCTTTCAGGCAGCACTGCCTGGAAGGTGCAGAGAGAGATACCCTGGTTGTCACTTTTTTGGCCAAATTCATTTCCACTGTTATTAAGAGATTACTCACTTTTATGTTGCTAGTTGTTAAGCATGATGCGGAAGACTATGATATTTGGATGGTTGGAGTCCTTTTGCTAAATTAAAACAAGATCAGAGAGAGAGAGAGAGAGAGAGAGAGAGCGCTATCCTGGTGGTCACTTTTGTGGCCAAATGCATTTCCATTGTTATGAAGAGATTTCTCACTTTTTTTTTGCTGCTAGTTGTTATAACATAGTCCACAGATCACTGGCCTATAAAATCCTTGCTTGTGCGGTCAACAGAACACTAAAGTGTTCCTTTCCACGCTGCATTTTACTGATGCTTGATAAGCCTAGTCTTGTTTACAGTATATATACAGTATTCACTGACTTTGTGAGCTCAAACATGCTGTAAAGGGGCCTCAGCTAGCCTAAGTCTCTGTCCACTGTAAATTACCCCACCGCTTGCTCTACAATCTCCACATGGGCTTAGTTATACTGCCCTGATTCCTCTGGGATGGTGTTTTTTACAGTCAGACGGCTCAGGTTGTGGTCAGCGCGCTTAATCGTGTCACGGTCAGCAGGGCCTGCTTCTCATTTTCGTTTTTGGTCATGATCTCGGTGGCCGGTTCAGACCGGCATGCCAGAGATTAAATCAACACGCCATGGCCAGAAACATGGATTAATTGATTGTTTTCCGCCATGTTGAGTAATTACGCGATAAACCGTACGAGGGTTGACTGGGTGAGATAAATACTTGGAGACCACATTTAGTTTTTTTTTTCTTTCTTTTTTTTGTCTTTAATGATTCATTACACTGTAATTGGTTTGTGGTGCTCTGAGTTTGCTTAGTGAACTATTCAGAATTGTGTAATAATAATGCTGGAAAGATAAAAATACTTACACACAGTGTAAGCTACACACGAGTGTATCAGTCTAAATAGTTTTTAAATAACCATTCAAAATTGATTTAGCCGACCATATTTCTCTTTACTTCCCTTTAAATGGTATGCCAGGACGACCTTGTAGAAAATGGTTAACTATTTTTTTCTGAAGAATGAGAACTTAGAACGGAAATCCCTAACCATAACCCAATAAGTCTCAATAAATCATAATTCACTTGGCCTTTGTGTCAGTACTTGAAAACCAGCACACACATTGTACAGTCAAAAGTCTGCACTGTCACAAATTTGCTGCATAGAGCGGAAAGGCCCTCCACACCATGCTATAAGTGGAATGGGAGGGTGTGTGTGTGTGTGTGTGTGTGTGTGGGGGGGGGGTGTTGATGGGTTTTTCAGCCTATATGATTCTCCCATTTCCTGTAAACCTGTCATGCCCTGTCGCTGTTTCCTTTTGGGTGGAGGGGAGAGTCTATTGTCTTTAAACAACATGTAAGGAAGTGGTGTGGATACCACAGCTCACCCAGTCTGTGTCCATGTGTCCCTGTCGCCAGAGTCAACCTCCCCTCCCTACACACACACACACACACACACACCTCCTCCCCCATTTCTAAGCTCCGGGACAGCGCTTTTCTTTCTTTCTTTTTTTTGTAGTGAAAGTGAAATGTTTTAATTGCCTCGAAACAAACATGCCCAGAGCGTAACGCTCAGACCCATGGGAGCCAGCGCACTTGAATGCCACTTGAATGCCACTTGAATGCTCTCGCAGGTCACACATAATACAAGGGGGGGCCCTATTTGAATGAAGGTTGGGGAAGAAGCCAGATGACTCAAGTAATGGCGAAGAAGAGATGGTTCATTAAAGATGGTCAAACATAGTTTAGGACCCAGAGAGGCTTGGCTTTGGGTTTGAGATTGACTTCTCTGTTTTCTTCTCAGCTCTGGCTTGGGCCAGACCCTATTGTCTATCTGTTAGTAATGGTGTTAGTAATGGTGTTGTAAAGCTTAGCACAGAGAAAGCAGACCTCCCATAGATTATCGTGGGAAAGCAAGTTACTCAAAAAGCCTACCTAACCTCACCTCACTTCAGGATAGTGCATTTTTTTTAGTCTCCTTTGAAATCAAATCCTTAGTGGTGCCAGGCCAGAGATGATTACATATTTGCATGTTAGACGAAGACTTTTGTTTACTCTCCATGTAAAAGCTGAATTTTATACCCCCTTTGGTCATGAACTTGATCTCTTCTGGTGTGCAGGTTTTTTTTTTATGTGGTGTACTAGCAGTCGAATTGTGCAATGTTACTCAGCAAGGTTACCAAAACAGATTTCAGACAGCCATCGTTGGAGGACTTCTCTTGTAATAAGTTCTCTGAACAACCTTGACAGCCTGTAGCTCATTGAAAGGTTAACCCAGTAGGATTTGTTTTTTAATCAGGAACTTGGTTGAAAACATAGAGCCCGTAGGACTCACTCTTCTGAGTCTACTCCCAATACTGGTGAGAAAGGTTGTTGTTGGTGTTTCTACTTCTCAAATCTTTCTCAGCTTTTGGAAATATATACTATATTTTTTCACTTCAGTTGAATGACTGCATCTCTAGAAAGTTTGTCTCTCTGTTGTTGCAGACACGTTGTTGCCTCTGTGAGTCTGTCTGTGGGCTGAGATCAAGATGAATGACATGAGCTCAGTTGTGTGTGTCTCGTTGCGATTGTTACTGGTGGAGACAGCCTATGGTTAACCTCTGGCCTAACGCAACCTCCCTTTAAGTTTTATTAGTGCAGCATCTCAGGCGGACAAGAATGAGCAGACATTCTATTATAAAAACACACTCTTGTTGCCCCATACACACACACACATGCACACACACTCTCTCTCTCACTCACTCACTCACTCTCTCTCTCTTTCTATCTCTATCTATCTATCTCTCACACACACACACACACACACACACACACACACACTCTCTCTTGCTCTGCCACACACACACACACATTTACACTTACACACAAGATATTTCTGCCTCAGCAACTTGGCCGACAGAGCCTCCAAGGAAACCATGTTCTGCCTCAATACTCCCAAACAATCTTCATCCCCTGACCTCTCTCTCTCTCCCTCTTTCTTTCTTTCTCTCTCTCTCTTTCTTCTCCCTCTGCCTGTCTGTCTCTTTCCGCCTCTCTTACAACAAACAGGCGCTCTATCATCTTGTCAGTCAGTCTCACACACTACACACACACACACACACACACACACACACACACACACACACACACACACACACACACTTCACTCATTTTGTCTCACTCTCTCTGTCTGCTTTACCTCTCTATAGCTCTCTATATCCTGGCTCATTCCTCCTCTCTCTCTCTCTCTCTCTCTCTCTCTCTCTCTCTCTCTCTCTCTCTCTCTCTCCCTCTGTTTGATTCCCAATCCTCTCTTTCTACATCTCAAGGGCCCCCAATGACTGTTATGTAAATGAACATGATGTAAATTGGAGAAACGATGAACTGCAAACCAAACGCACCCCCCCCCCCACACACACACACACCACCCCCTTCCCCTCTTTCCTGTTAATCTCTTTTATTGGCCACGTCTCTTGTCTTCCGACGCACTGTGCATGTCAAAATAGGTCAATTACCCATAATCCACCACAGCCTATTGTTTGATTCCAGGCAGCGTAATGGTGTTGGACATATTTCTTGCGCTTTTTTCACACCCCCACCCCCCCTTACTAGGCCTGGTGCCTTTGTGTAATCTCACCCTGTAAATGATCTAGCTAATACCATAGGTTTATAGTTAGAGTTGTATCGTATTCTATATGATTTCTATGGCTAATACCTGGCCGAAGGTGTGCCAAACCTGCATTAGCTTCTGCCTCTGCCGTCGTTCCTTTGACACTTTTGCAGGATAGGATTAAGTTCATTGTCAGATTTTGCCCTTTACTTTGCCCTTCCCTTTTCAAAAGATCAATTCTGACTCGCTTTCTTAGATGTAGAGCTTTTGATTTGTAAACACGTTTATAGACTCTACCAGCTCTCCTCTCTCTCTCTCTCTCTCTCTCTCTCTCTCTCTCTCTCTCTCTCTCTCTCTCTCTCTCTCTCTCTCTCTCTCTTCCCATCGCAGGCTTTGCATCATTCTGCACTTTTGCCTTGGGTGTCTGTCTGGTCCCTGATGCAGATGTTAAGCAGCTTTTCCTAGTTAAACTGTATACAAATTTGGGGCTTCCGCCCCCGGCCATGTCTGCAGGACTCTCCCATGTCCCGCAGCGTCAGTGTGGATTTCTCCCTCCTGTGTGTAGTTCTTCTTCTTTGGTGTGTTTTTCTTCTTCTTTGGTGTGTAGTTCTCACCCAGTGGGTTGTTTTTTTTTTGCCCCCAACGGCACCCTCCAGGCAGCACTGTCTGTAAGGCACTACCTTAACCCTAACCCTAAACCTAACCCCCTTAAGACTCACCTTAACCCTAGATTTGAGGTAACACCTCGAAGGCAGCACTGCCCGGAAGGTGCTGTTGAGGGGAAAACATACCAAAGACCATATTTCTTCTTCCTCTTCGAGACTGAGAGAACTTAACTGGCAGACCAAGAGAACCCCCCCCCCACACACACACACCCACACACACCCACTCCCCTCCATCCCCACCCGAGGCTCTGAGGCATAAACAACCTTGGGGTGGGAAGAAAGAATCGAAATAGGATTCCCTTCTAATCCTTTGCACCACCGATATAGGCCCAAGACATGAACCTCATTAAGCCAATGCTATCGATTCAGGAAGGAAGGGAAGTGTGTGTCAACTCCCCAAACCCCCATTTCCCCCAACACACACACACACACACACACACACACACACACACACACACACACACACATAATGCCTGCACTTCCAGTCCTGTGCTGTGTAAAAGGATGTTGTCGTGCTTAAAGAATTGTGAGGCATCAGCATTAAATTGATCCCGTCTCTGCAGCTCCCCTCACTGATCCGTGTCTGTGGGACAGTAATCAATAGTTTCATTAAGTAATCCACTCTACCATTATCAGACCCTCCGCCACCCAAACTGCCCCCTACCTACCTACACCCAACACCTGCACCTGTCTCCCCCCCTTAGAGCTGGGCACTTATACATCCAAAAATATTTTATTTCAAATTATAATATACATACATGCTCATCAATTGTAACAAAATAAAATACAAAAATACAGGTCCATCAAACCACCTCCTCTACTTTAACTGACCTTTTGTCTGGTCATACACAACCACAACCGCCCCCCCCCAAACCCCCACCCAACCCCAAACTGCCTCCCACCCCTACACCTGCAACTGCCCCCCCCCCCCCCCCCCACCACCGCTCTAATTGCCCTCCCTTTTGTGAGGTCATTCACCATCATCATCATCATCATCATCATCATCATCATCATCATCATCATCAACTACTCAGCACTGCACCACTTGTCACTCTCTTGCCTTCTCATCTCTCTGTGCACTTTAGTTGGTTGGCTTTTATGGGAAGTGACTACTTGCAGTGATGGTAATATAAACGCACTGATGCCACCATCATCTTAATGCACACGGACCTTCAAAGGGCTTCCGATAATTTAATATTATCTTATATATTATATGATTAAATATTTCATGATGTTCCTCCTCCCCATCTCGTCTCCTTTAAAGCAGTGGTGGAGTAGGCGGTCTGCAGTCTATGGTCTGCTGTAGTAAGTGTATAATTGCAAGTGTTTAGGGGAAGGTCTGGAGAGACGTTTTAACTCTTTAGTGTCTTCTATTTCTCTGAGCTTGGCTTGCTGAAGGCTGCCCCCTCACCACACTAACACACACACACACACACACACACACACACACACACACACACACACACACACACACACACACACACACAGTCCCTTAAGGTCTGTTGAGAGAAAGGACTGGAAATCCCCCATCATCTGTCTATTTTTCCATAGCCATCCATCCATCCATTCATTCATCCATCCTTTCATCCCCACATCCTCTTCCCCCTTTCCCTCTCCATCCCTCCCCACAGACCTAAAGGGACTAACCCTATGTGCCCCCACCCCAGCCCCAGCCCCAGCCCTAGCCCTGCTCATGGATGGGGGTGGGTAGAGATAAATAATAGTGTGTGTGTGTGTGTGTGTGTGTATTTATGTGTGAGAGGGGGTGTTGGTTAGGACACTCCTCTCCCTTCGGGGCTCACCCCAATCTGTCACCCTGGGACCCCAGGGCAGGGCTCACCGCTAAAGGGATAACCACCCCTCTCTCTGCACCCCCCTCTCCATCCTTCTTTTCCAACCCCCCCCTCATCCCTCCATTCCCCTCCTCTGTCTTGCTCTCTTCCTTTGCCAGTCTCTGAACAAAAGGGGCCAGCCATAGCTAGCTGGGGCTGACCATGCGCTCCCAATGCCTGCCTGTTTCGTTCTACACTCCAGCGCTTGGAGCAGTCAGGAGTGTGTGTGTGTGTGTGTGTGTGTGTGTGTGTGTGTGTGTGTGTGTGTGTGTGTGTGTGTGTGTGTGTGTGGGTGTGTGTGTGTGTGTGTGTGTGTTTATCTACACACAGTGCTTGGAGCAGTCAGGAGATGTGTCTGTGTGTGTGTGTGTGTGTGTGTTACATACGTACGTATGTGTGTGTGCAGTTGATTTAGGTGTGTGTGTCTGTCTGGGGGGGGGGGGGTAGATGTAGTGTGTGTGTGTGTATGTGCGTGTGAGTGTTCTTTTTGAGAGAAAGAGTGAATGTGAGTGTTTGATGTTGGATTATATGGGGGGGGGGTCTATGTATGAGTCAGGGATCCCTACTTGTTTTAAGAAAGAAGAGCCTCTTTGTGTGTGTGTGTGTGTGTGTGTGTGTGTGTGTGTGTGTGTGTGTGTGTGTGTGTGTATGTTTGTGTGTGTGACAATTTCAGTCTGAGGCAGCCTGTTTCACTGGAGGAAAGAGAGCGGCCTGTGGCGAAGGATTGAGTCGCTCGCCCCACAGTCTCGTTTACTCATTCTGCTTGTTTGTTCCTTGGAGTGTGTGTGCGTGTGTGTGTGTGTGTGTGTGTGTGTGTGTGTGTGTACCATAGACGAGTGAGAGAGAGAGAGAGAGAGAGAGAGAGAGAGAGAGAGAGACAGAGAGTACATATGAGTGTGTGAGATCGAGAATTTGAATGACCTCATTTCCTGAATACTTTGTACTAATTGGTGTTTTGGTGTTGTTTTCACACACACACACACACACACACACACACACACACACACACACACACACACACAAAAAAAAAAAAAACCCTTACAAAGAACTCTATTTACAGTTCTGGGTTAATCTATAACTTTGTTCATGCGAGTGTATGAATGTTTATGTATGCAATGCATATATGTATGAGTGTGTTTGTGTATGTGTATGTATGTATTTATGTTATGTATGTGTTTGTTTTATTTTATTTATTGTAAGGGAGGGCATACAGTTATTTTATGTTTGTGAGGCTGGTGTGTGAATCAGAGCGAAGCTACAAAGTGTTTGGTGTTTGTCTCATCATGGTTATAGGCGTTGGATAATTCATCCTGCATTAGTGCCTGGGAATCAGATCAAAGAAACTTTGTGTGTGTGTGTGTGTGTGTGTGTTGTGCATGTCTGTATCTCTACTGTTTGTGATGGCTGTGTCTCTGTGTGTTGTGTGTGTTTGTGTGTGTCTGCATGAATATCCATATACTGTGTGATGCTGGTTTGGATTATGGTGTTTTTTATCGTTATTATGTAAAAACACAGTGGGCTATATCGTAAGCTTTCAAATTACTGTTGAAAAGCAAGGTGACCATTCGAGTCGACCAACTGCACAAAGTGTGTCGGAGTGTGTGTGTTTGTGTGTGTGCGTTTATGATGCCTTTGAGTGTGTGTGTGTGTGTGTGTGTGTGTGTGTGTGTGTGTGTGTGTGTGTGTGTGTGTTGTGTATTGTTTATGATGCGTTTGAGTGTGCGAATCTGACAGAAACCTGCCTCTTTGCGCCCCCCTCCAGCCAAACAATGGAGATTCTGCTTCTGCTTGTGCTGTTTGAGGAGAGCAGGGGGTGGGGGAGGGGAGAGCATGTATCTGGCCAGGGACGCTCCTCTCCCAGGGGGGCCATCTGAGCTATTTAAAACACACATACATACACACACACACACACACACACACACACACACACACACACACACACACACATACATGTACATACACACACACACACACACACACACACACACACACACACACACACACACACACACACACACATACACACTTGCGCGCATTTTTCCACACACACACTCATACACACTTGCATGCAGTTGAAGACACACACACACACACACACACACACACACACACAAATATGCTTCTCTTTTGACGCATTGTTAGTAAGAGGTCCTCCTGTTTCGTAACTCCCCGGGCATCACCTGTATAATTCATGTTTGGGGACCGTGTACTCTCTTGCTCTCACACGCTCTCTCTCTCTCTCTCTCTCACTCACACACACACACACACACACACACACACACACACACACACACACACACACACAGACACACACAGAGTTTGTTGTGGTAAGTGTTAAGGGGTGTGTGCTGAAGAGTGTGAATGAGTCACACAGGCCTTTAGATTTGTCTCAGCAGGAGCTGCTCTCTATAAGGTCTCTTCTCCTAAGCTTTCTCTCGCTCTCTCACTCACTCACTTACTCGCTTTTCTTTTTTCCACTTCAACTGCTCTTTTCACTTGCTTTTTTCTCCCTCTCTTCCACCTCTCTCTTTCTTTGCCTTCTTTCTTTCCATCTTTATTACTTCCCTTTCTCCCTCTCTTCTGTCATCCATACTACTTTCTCTTCATCCTCTTTTTTTCCTACATGGTCATGACTCCCTTTCTATCTTTCTTTTCTGCACATCTTTCCTCTCTCTTATCTCCAATTCTCCTTATCTTCCTTTTCTTTAGTTCTTATCCACTCAAGTTGTTCTTCTCCTTCCTATATCTTCCTCTCTTTCCCCTTGCTTCCTCTCTCTTTCATAGCTTTTTCTCATCATTCTCTTTTTTATTATTTCCACACAGTTCTCTCTCTCTCTCTCTCTCTCTCTCTCTCTCTCTCTCTCTCTCTCTCTCTCTCTCTCTCTCTCTATCTTCTCCTCTTCATCTCTCTTTCACAGTTCTCTTCATCCGTCTCTTCTGGCCCTTTCATTGCCTTCTTTCTCCCCTTGAAGCCCAATGAAGGCACCCACCCATACAGGGCTTTTTTTACACTCAAATCTTCTCTCTCTGCTGCTCTTTCTCTCTGGCTCTGACTTTTACTATAGTTTTCTAAAAATAGTTTTTTGACTTTCCCTTTTTCTATCAATACAACCTTTCAAACTTCTCTATTTTTCCCTTCTCCTCCTCCTCCTCCTCCTCCTTCTCCTCCTACTTCTCCTCCTTCTCCTCCTTCTCCTCCTTCTTCTTCTCCTTATTCCCTTTCTTCTTCTCCTCCTTCGCCTCCTTCTCGTCCTTCTTCTTCTTCTTCTTCTTCTTCTTCTTCTTCTTCTTCTTCTTCTTCTTCTTCTTCTTCTTCTTCTTCTTCCTTCTTCTTCTTCTTCTTCTTCTTCTTCTTCTTCTTCTTCTTCTTCTTCTTCTTCTTCTTCTCCTTCTCCTTCTCCTCTCGTGTTCTCATGTTGTAGGGCTCATTCATAATCGATGCAGTGCTCTGGTGGGGGCTGCAGGCGTCCCAGCTGTGAGAGTGGGCAGGGGCATCCATGCGTACTGTGTCAGAAAAAGACCCTCAGGGGAGAAGGATGGGTGTGTGTGTGTGGGGTTTAGTTGTGGAATGAACCACCCGCTCCCCTCCTCCTCCTTCTCTTCCACCTTCCTTCCTTCCTTCCTCTCTCTCTCTCTCTCTCTCTCTCTCTCTCTCTCTCTCTCTCTCTCTCTCTCTCTCTCTCTCTCTCACTCCTTCTCTGCTCTGTATAGGGGTAAGGTGAGGAGAAAGCAGTGGAGATAAGCCTGCGGACAGCTGATGCTCTTTTGGTATTTAGTGAAATAGTGTAGACTAGTGTGTGTGGGTATTTGTATGTGTGTGTGTGTGTGGCTGTGTGTGTGTCTATTTGTCCGTGTGTGTGTGTGTGGCTGGACCGGGTGCAGTGGGCGCTGATGTCATCATTACGTGTTGTGGTTGTGAATGTTGCCGGTGGCACATCTAGAAATGCCCTTTTCAGGAAACATCTGGCAGGTTATGTTAATGGTGTGTGTGTGTGTGTGTGTGTGTGTGTGTGTGTGTGTGTGTGTGTGTGTGAAAAAGAGAGATAAACAACATGCTAATGTATGTGAGTGAGTGCTTGTGTGTGTATGTGAAGAATGGTGTGTGTGTGTGTGTGTGTGTGTGTGTGTGTGTGTGTGTGTGTGTGTGTGAGAGAGAGAGAGATAAACAACATGCTAATGTATTTGAGAGAGAGCTCATGTGCCATGCTCTGAATGAGCAATAAATTCCTCTTGGCTTCCCTTGAGAGAGAACTGGAATGGCAAACGACAAGTCAGACACTCGCCATCAAACATCATTTATTTGTGTGCATTTCTGTCTGTACCTGTTTGTGTATGTGGAAGTGAGTGAGTGAGTGAGTGAGAGAGAGAGAGAAAGAGAGAGAATCTCTGTGAATCTGTGTGTGTTTGTGTGTTTGTGTGTGTGTGTGTGTGTACTTTTGTGTGGTGAATTTGCAAATGTGTGTGTGTGTGTGTGTGTGTGTGTGTGTGTGTGTGTGTGTGTGTGTGTGTGTGTGTGTGTGTGTGTGTGTTTACACTGCTGGCATGACAGAGACAGGCTGACCTCTAATCTGGTGTCTATATCAGTAGGCAGGAGGCAGAGGGAGCGCTTGGCAGGCCAGACTAGAGCAGTAGATTCGAGAGAGAGAGAGAGAGAGAGAGAGAGAGAGACAGAGAGAGAGATGGGAAGAGTGGAGAGAGAGAGAGAGAGAGAGAGAGAGAGAGAGAGAGAGAGAGAAAGAGAGTGATGAGAGAGAGAGAGATGGGAAGACTAAAGAGAGGAGAGAGAAGGAGAGGGCCCTGGGCTCTGGTGGTCTGGAGGACGGCCCAGCTCTGCACACAGCTGCAGCTGCTCACCACCTGCCCTGCCCTGGCCTGGCCTGCACTGACCACACCACCCCTCTACTGGATCTCTCTCCACACCACTACCACCACCACCACCACTACTGCCAGTAGCACTCTCACCATACTCCTCTGGGAATACACATGCACACACTCTCTAGCCAACTCTCTCTTCTTTCTTTCTTTCTTTCTTTCTTTCTTTCTTTCATGTTTTCTCTTGCTCTCTCACACACTTGCCTTCTGTCACCCCACCCTGCCCTCCAATCTCTCTCTCTCTCTCTCACTCACTCACTCACTCACTCACTCTCTCACTCACACACACACACACACACACACACACACACACACACACACACACACACACACACACACACACACACACACTCTCTTCTTCTCTAGCTCTTCTTGCCATTCTCACCCTCTCTGTGTGGCCAGATGTTTTTCTTCCTCTCTGTCCATCTATCTCAGCTTGTTTTTCTTTAATTCTCTGATTTGATCTCTTTCACTATCGCACTACCCAGCCTCACTGCTTCTCCTTTTTCACACTTCTTATCTTCCTTCTCTCTCCTCTCTTTCCCTCCCCTCTTTCTTTTTCTCTCTTCCCCTCTCTACTCCCTTCATCTCTCCTCTCCGCCCTTCTCTTCTATTCTCCTCTTCCCTTTTCTTTTCTCTTCCTCTCTCCTCTCCTCCTCCTCCTCCCCTCCTCTCTTCCTCTCTCTCATCCTCACTTCTCCTCTCGTGTCTTCTGTTCTGTCTCTCCTGTCCTCATTTTCTGTCTATTTTCCCTCCTTCTCTCATTACTCTCAAACTCCTTCACGTCCTCCCTCAACTACCCACCCAACCACACACACACACATACACACACACACACACACTGTCCTGATCGACACCCTTATATCCTCCCTCTGCTCTCCCTGTGATCTGCGTCTCTTGTCACCCTCTCTTTCCCCGACGTCCTCATCCCTCTCTCCCATTCTCTGTGATCGTGCTGCTGCACGCCGGCCCATAAGATCAAAGGCTCCATCATATATGCATGCAAAGCCTGTTCCTCTGCATGCATGACTCCATAGATGAGACTCTGGTATAGGAGTTGAAGGCAACAACAGCAGCAGCAGCAGCAGTGTGTTACAACTGATTTAAAGTGATATTCCGCCTTTTGGGGAAATACCCTTATTTTCCACCTCTCCTCGAGTTAAAGGAAAATACCGGAGTGAATTCAAGCATAGCCCTGTTGAAAGAGCTTGCTAAATGCGCTAGTTAGCGAGTGGAACAAAATAATTTGGTACAGCACAGGCCGAACGCGAACGCAGAAGCGAAC
>JAODXP020000032.1:2962946-2967946 GCA_027497455.2 Sardinella longiceps
CTTTTCGTTTCCGTTCCGTTTCTTTTGCTTATTTGTATGTACTTTTTCAGAAATATACAGTATAGGCCTAATATACTTCACATAGTGTGTGCACTTAAGGCGTTTCTGATATGGTGTACTTCTGTTACTGGGAGATACACCATTGGAGATGTACTTCTATCAGGACAATGTGTGTGTGTTTGACTTGCACTCACATCTGAAGAAAGCTCTGTTTTGGAAAATTTGTTGATTCTGTTTTGGGAAGTTGGTAGGCCTATTAAATGAGCACATATTATCTCAGCACAGAAGAGAAATGTTGCACTGGCATAACCCAGTCATAGGCCCATGCAGTCCATTTCTGTGCTGTTTCAGAGGCCGCCAAGGAGTAGCCTAGAGTGAGCGAACAACCTCGATTTTCAGGGGCATTTCGCGATTTTTGTAGTCTCTCCCTGATAAAATACAAGTACTGTACAGTAGATGATATTGACTGTAGAGATGAAAAGGTACTGGGTTCCCAAGGACAAACAGGGAAATGTCTATCTCTCAGAGGACACTCTGGGTCGAAATACAATCAGAGACACTAAAGAAGTAGACAAAGACGATATTGGTTGAAAGGACCTGTACCTGTTTAAGTTCGCAAGTGCCAAATATACAATTCTTGACACCAAAAGTATGAATATACTGTATTTTAAACTGAATCTGAAGTTAGTTCTTTGGTTAGAAACCCAAACTAATTCATACTGCATATCCTTACCAAAAAAAGAGAGAAAGAAAATAAGCGTTTTTCCTTCTTTGAGTCGAGCTTGGCTTAATACCTCCCAACATCTCCCAACGGCGGAGCTCTGTTGAGTTTAAGCAGTGCATTAGCCACTAGGCACGTGGATAATACGCTGAGTTAGCATTTTCACCCACAGATAGCCATACAGAGTAGAGACATGACTTAGAGGCATTCCCCCCTGTGCATGCAGTGTTTTCACAAAGACTTAGCGTTAGCATTCTGATGAGGCTGGATGTTGTGGATTTGAGTGAAAAGAAGGAAGTTTGGCTGGCTTGTGAGAATTTGACTTTAACAAGAAAGGCTTTTTAAAGCATTGACTGGAAATAAGAAAGCTTTTTTTTAGCACATTGCTTTTTTTAACATATTGATTGAAGATCGGTGAAATTGATGCATCCAGCAAAGCAAAGCAACATTTCTAGACATTTGAAATTATCCTAATAAAGCTTGAAACCTTATTCATCATATGTCAAGTATATAAACAAAAAACAAAATCACTACCACTGGCATCATCATCATAACTCAAATTCAAGATTCAAAAAGCTTGATTTCCGGTCACAAATGTCAGAAAATTGTCTTGAGTCTGAGGCTCAAGAGGGGTTGGAGAAAAGAATGTTGATTATGCTTGGCTCCTTCCTTTTTTAAAGGAAGTTTGTAAATCTCACCTAAAGCCCTTGTTTATGCCCTCACCTTTAACATGATTGTCTTATTCAGTTATTTGTACTGTATGCATGTGTATATTGACATCCCCTCCTTTCTGTTGTCCTTTCTGTTGCTTATAAAGTCTTTTCTGTTGTTTATCAAGTCATACTACCTTATCTGTCCAGCACTTTGGTCAGCTGTTGTTGTTTTTAAAGTGCTTGATAAATAAATTTGACTTGACTTGATAAACATGACTGTATGCTGCACTTTCTAGCCAAAGGAGCTGAAAAGTGTTTGCTCTCGTGGACCTGTGGATTTTTCAGTTTCTTTATATGGGTCAGAGTGAGGATAAGTGTGTGTGTGTGTGTGTGTGTGTGTGTGCGTGTGTGTGTGTGTGTGTGCAGGTATGTTAAGTGGGTCGGTATTTCTGTAGTCTTTTCCTTGCTGTCTAGAGACAAAGAGATGAATGTGGATGGCATCAGGTGTGTGCCACAATACAGGAGAATTAAGGGGGATGCATTGCTCTTCCTGATGCAAAGCTGTGTGTGTGTGTGTGTGTGTGTGTGTGTGTGTGTGTGTGTGTGTGTGTGTGTGTGTGTGTTTGCATGTTTGTGAGAGAGAGTGTGTTTGTACTTTTGTGTGTGTGTGCGCGTTTGTATGTCTGTGTTTTTACGTGTGTGTGTGTGTGTGTGTGTGTGTGTGTGTGTGTGTGTGTGTGTGTGTGTGTTTGTGTGTTTTAAGACAAGAGGAATGTAGAGAGGCTTACTTGGCAGCTTCATAGCGTGGCCCTTTTTAGACGCCACTTCCTACAGTAAGCAGTAAGTAGGCTGAGCTATTGTTCCCATTCGCGCCTCGGCTATTTCGGGAGGGAATTCAGTCATTTGTTTTTGGGTGGAGGGAGTGATCTGTTATGTATGAAAGCAATCTGTTAGGCCGGAGAAAAGATCTGAGCAGATTGCATGCAATGCAATGACGCCGGAGAAGCATGGCATGTTAGCATGAATCAGTGTGGTTGGTTTACCGAATGCAGGATTTCACTTATTTGTCTTAACAGTACCTTACAGCTGGTACTGTTTTGTCTAATGTTATATAAAAAAACACTAATCCACCGTAAACAACCCTTGTAAAGTGACTTCATTATTGTGACTGTTTGTAGACCACATGTTAAAAAAAGAAAAAAAGAATGTCACAGAATGTTGTTTTTTTTCCCATAGTAGTGAATTCAAAAGCAGGTTTCAAATCTAATCTATCCAAAAGATATATTTTGTTGAGCCTTGTGGAGACCATCCTTTCTTTTCAACTTTTTTTATTTAGATATATATCTCCAGCATCTGATAAGTCTTGGATGTGTGCACACTTTACCCTTTTACTTAAAGCCAAGTTGTCTTTTTTGTCACATCCATAATGGCAATATGTATTCTTATGATGTGAATGATAACATGGAAATTTGATTTTTGGATCTTACATGACAAGCTGACTAAGATAAAATAATACTGCACTTGCTCATGTTCTGTGACCTCTAGAACGCTGGAAATGCCTTAAGAAACAAAATGCCCTTTAACAAATGAAAATAACATCTTCGGGCCTCTTTCTCATCAGAAAAAGACAAAAGCCTGTAACACCAGTTTTCTCCCAGGGTCTTTTACTTAAATGTGTCACAAGTTGCAACTGCTTGAAAACTCTTGTTTACGTAAAGGAACCTGTTCCGTAATTTTGTTGTTTTCACATATTGGCTATCTTCTGTCCTGCACCCAGACTTGCTTTAAACCTATTTGTCATCTGTCCATCTTCTCCCCCTCCACCTTCAACTCCACTTCCCACCTTCCCTCCTTCCTGTAGACGCTGATTTTTCTGGCGTGTGTGGCGGCGGCCGGTCTAGGCCTTAACCTGCTGGGTCTGGCCATCTACCTCAGCTGCCTGTGCTGCTGCCGGAAGGATGAGGAGGAGGACGAGAGCAAGAAGACCAACTCCTGCTGCGTCACCTGGTCCGCTGTCGCCGCTGGACTCATATGCTGGTAGGTACAACGTGATATTATAGAGCTCAGGAATCTGATGTCAATTAACCTAGCATGCTTAGTAGAATCACCAACATTTTGTGAGGCCAGGCAACCTGCTCTCTTTTTGGAATCCTGTCCGAAATGCTTGATGTAACGGTCTTTGTTACTGGCTTCAAGTTGCCACAGACATCATTTCTTTCCATCAGAAGCCTGTGACAGCTACCCCATTTTCAGACGTTAATTTACTCCGTTTACTCAGCTGGAGTTTATAAATGCATCTCCTTGGATACTGTTCTATAGAATGCACCTTGGAATCGCAATAATCAGAGTATTCATCAAAAACTCTGGAATCTTTGGTATTCATCGTGATGTATCCGCACTTAGTGCCGTCACGTTGCTAATCATCCACACAAGGGACACTTTGAGGCACTTACACAAGCATATTTACACTTTCTTCAAAATGTGTATTTGATTAGACTTAGCTGAGGGGACTTGCCCCATAATTCATAGCGTCATCATGACATGAATCAATAGATTATTAGGGAAATCCCAGAGGCATAAAAAAACAGAAATTGGGAAGGTAACGTGATATGTCACAGCATAATTTCCTATTTACAATTCCTCCCATGTCTAGTCCTGGCCATTTGTCATGCACAGTGATGTTATCAGGTGATGATGTCAGCTAATGTCTGTTAATGGGGTCGGCCGTGGTGTCGGCCGTGTGGGGGAGATATTGGTCGTCGCTGCAGTCACCAACCATTCTTTTTTTTATTTGTTGGGGCTTTTTGCCGTTAATCAGATAGAACAGTATAGTATAGAATTGGATTGTATTGAAATGTATAGTATAGTATTGGGACAGATCCTGGGTCCCAATTCTTATGAAAAAGATTCCTCAGAAAACCCACTTACAGCATTTTTTTAAGGAGATTTCTGTATTCAACAATACAAGGCTTTAAAGGGACACCAGGCAACGTTTTACTGTTAATTTACCAGCCTCAAAGTCACTTCGATGATTAAATGGTTCATTACGGGGTGACCAATGGCTCTCTCGTCAGACTCAAGCATTTTGTTTCGCGGTAATCCCACTTGCAGTATGTTAGTGTCGGGTCCACGAAACAGAAACTGAAAGTAGGTATAACTGAAATCGCATTTATAACTGGCTTGTCAGACAACGTAACGCACTAAAATGATCATCTCTGGTTTGTACTCTTTGGTTTGCAAATAAATTTACATCGATTGTTGAGGATGTGTAACGCAGTTGTATTTTTTGTAATATTTCGGCGACTGTAGGTGGAGTTCCGGAGATAGAAAACCGTAGTCCTGGTGTCCCTTTAAAAATAGGACCTTTAAGACCAAATTTTAGAAAATTCTTCAGAAGATATTGTCAAAGGAGGCCCCAATTGGTATTCACCCACAGAGCCAGTAGTCAAAAAGAGAGTTTGAAACTCAGTGATATTTCTGGGATGTGCAGGCAGGTGTGAAGCCAGAATGGGGGTTAATAGGTCAGGTTAGAGGACTGCAAACCCATAAATTTAACCTCATTTCCTTTCTGTTCCACATAACACCGAGATCTGTGTCCTACACTTCCTCTTTCCTTCTTCCTCTGG
>JAODXP020000032.1:2972946-2992946 GCA_027497455.2 Sardinella longiceps
TATCATGCCCATAGTAGGTTAGATCTAGCTGGCCTGGCATACCCTATTGTACCCATCGTAGGGTGTGCCAGCCTATTCTAACTTACTGTATCATGCCCATCGTAGGGTGTGCTTGCCTGAGCTGACCCATAGCGGGCATCGCAGGGTGTGCCCACCTGATCTGACCTATCATGCCCATTGTAGGGTGTGCCAGGCACAGCTGACCTATAGTGCCCATCATAGGGTGTGCCCGCGCTGACATATCATGGCCGTCGTAAGGCCGTCAAACCAATTTTGCCCATAGTAGCAAGTCATGTGCCATTCCGAACCGACCTATAGCTGCCATAATAGGATATCCCAGCTTGATCTAACCTATCATGCACATCGTAGGGTTTGCCAGCCTTAGCTGACCAATAGCGGCCATCGTAGGGTGTGGCAATCTGATACCAACCAACCAATCATGTCTGGGGGCTGGGTGTGCCCATGTGAAAGCCCTCTTTGTCTTTCCTTTCTGTTTTTCACACTCTTTGGTCCACAAACAGAGCGACACTATGCTGAATGCCCTGGCTGTGGCTCAGATCAAAAGGTGTGGCACTGTCAGAATGTTCTGCTCTTCTGACTGGGACCCATTTTGCAGAGGGAAAATCTGGCCTGAAAAATCCGGCTTCTGTGAACTTGCCATATCCCTAAATATGCAGAGGGAGAGAGGGAGAGAGGGAGAGAGAGAGAGAGAAAGTGAATGTGAGGGGGAGAGAGAGACCTCTGCTGACACAAGAATAGGACATTAGTCCATTAGTTTAAAGTGTCTGTCTGCAGTAAGTTCAGGCTTAGCCCGTAGCATAAACGTGGCCATTGCGTTATGAGTGCAATATTCAATGTTATAATTGGTTGTGTTTGTGAAGCTGCACTGGAAGGATTTTGAAGTATTTTACTTGCAGATTTTGGCAATTATTCTCGCACTCCTCTTAATAAAATGTCTTAGGCTAATCTTAATAAAGAGCTGCTTTAATGCATTTGACACAGCACTGAAACAAATGTGTAAAGAAACAACAACAAAAGCACAAACTGATTAGTTATTTATCTGTTAGCAGTAACTTAATTAGTTGTTTAATTTATTAATAGCTCTATTTCTGTAATTTAGTTTCTGCTGCAGCCATATTCTAAATGCCAGAGCTTTGCCAAAGGGCCTAAATCTGAGTGCCAAGAGATGCATGAAGAATAGAAGATGATTAAATGACGGACCGCACCTTTTTTATTCTCAGTGGGTGGAAAGCAGTTTGCTCACAATGTAGCCGCGAGCTTGGACTAATCTATGCTGGGTCCCATGTCGAGCAGTCAGTATGTTGCGCTCATTGGGCAGATAATAGCAAAAAGCAGAGGAATTAGACACATTAAGACACAGAAGCAGATGCCAGGGATGTATTTTTGATGAATTGGTCAAAAAAAAAAAAAAACGTTAAGCGGCTTTTGATTTCATAATCTCCCTCGGCTTACATTAATGGCTGTCCGGCAGCGGAGGCAAAGCTCTAAACGCTCGGCCTGTCTTGCAGGCTCAGACAGAGTGGGAGTCACAGCAAGCCCCGGAGACCCTACTGGGCTTCCGTACCTTACCTTCAGACTCTCAGAGTCTTCAGGTATTCTAGTGTTTTTGTTTGTTTGTTTTTTTAGAAAAAAATTATCGGCTTGTTGCCTTTAATCTGACAGGACAATCTAGAGAGTAACAGGAAATGAGTGGGAGAGAGAGACATGCAGACAAGGATTGGGAAATGACCTCGGGTCGAACTCGAACCCAGGTGCTTCTTTGCGCCTTTGGGCAGCTATTTGGGCTTAACAAGACCAGACCCTCCAAAATGAATGGGGAAATATCCATAAGTACAAATTGGCTGGTAGTATGGACCAAAAAAGTATATGGTGTGAATCCTCGTTTAAATCTGAGTTGAACAGTGCCAAAATCTACCAGACAGACCCAAAAACAAAGCTAAAAAGACGTTATTTAAAACGGCAATTTGCTTACTGCGCCTGCGCTGACAATCGCGGCATGGCTATCACCATAGGGACGGAGGTAGTAAACAAAAAAGCTAACCGTCAGTCATACAGCGTTCAGCAACGCGATTGGCTATTTCCACAGTAAGGCAGGACTTCCAGTTTCTCTACGCCGCCATCTTTGTGTTATTTGTTGACCTCCAACAATAAGAGTATTGATTAATCCACACCATATTTCTCCTTTAATAAGTGTAACTGAAACATATTAGACTAATTCTGGATGTTATTCGCAAGCTCACTCACAGAGGCGACGATTCACAGCTGGGGCCTCATTGGCACTGCAGTTCTTTTCATTTGCATTCTTTTAAAGTTAAGCAAGGGACCCTTTTATCTGTGGTGACCCGCACAGTGGAGCTCGGTCCAGCTTGTTTGTGTGGCGCTAATGCGAGCTAGCTCATGAAAGGAGCCGACGCCAATACAGTACCAACCACTTAAAAGCTTAGCCTCCAAAGCAGCCTTGCCTTTCTTGTTGGATGTGTTCATTTATTTTTAATTGAATTTATTTTTTGATTAAGAATGCATTCGCTACATTCACCAAGTACATTCAGAGGTGCTTGTAAGAGGAACGTAGTCGGACTGAAAAATTCTTGTCACGCTCCACGGCTCTGCAGAGTGGTTAATACGACGCCGGGACGTTTCTTTTTCATTTCGCACTTTTGTCTCCATGCTGCGTACTCAGAGTTTGTCATGCGTGGGTTATTTTATAGGTCTTTACTCGTGTGGGAGTGTCATTGTGTGTGAGTGTGTTTCAGTCTCTGTGTGTGTGTGTGTGTGTGTGTGTGTGTGTGTGTGTGTGTGTGTGTGTGTGTGTTCACTCCTGTAAGGCCTTGTTTATATCTTGTTTTGTGTTTTAAGTGAATACGTCTTGTTCATCCATTGAGGCATTTTGTCCATATTCATGAAAAGAACGAAATTAGCAGGAAAAAAACCAACACACACACACACACACACACACAAAAAAAAACAGAAAATGGAGGCAAGCTCCATCTGTACCCATATGCATTTTTAACGAGGCCTCAAAAACATTTAACAACGTTGTATGTCTTTATGTGACGGTCATATATTCATTTAAGATAATTTCTTTGTAAACGCACACCTTTTGAGGTGCACACGGCAATTAAAGTAAAACTTATAAGAAAGAAAAAGGTGTCGTGGCACACTCTTTATGCAATTTCTTCACCATTCACCAACGTTTCGGCTTACGCCTTCATCAGGGTCATATGAATGAAGAAGATTGAAGGCGTAAGCTGAAACTTTGGTGAATGGTGAATAAATTGCATGAAGTTCTGAGTGTGCCACAACACATTTTTCTTTCTTATAGGTCATGTATTCATTCCCATAAGAGTTCACCCTCTGACGGCCTTGAAAAAATATAATAGTCAAGATTTCTCAAGCATGTGGCATTTCACAGTGTTTTTGTGTGTGATTGTGCGCATGTGGGCGTGTGTACACCTGTAACAGAGTTGCATTTCTTTATATGAGGGACATGTTCATTCAGGGACATTCAGCCCTGTAGTAATTCACCCCTTGAGAGCAGCCTTGGAAAATTATCTTATGCCAGGGAGCATGGCGTGAGAGTGCTTCTGAGTCAGAGAGAGAGAGAGAGAGAGAGAGAGAGAGAGAGAGAGAGTAAGGGCTGGAATGAGAGTGGAAGAGTCTGTGTGTGTGTGTGTGTGTGTGTGTGTGTGTGTGTGTGTGTGTGTGTGTGTGTGTGTGTGTGTGTGTGTGTGTGTGTGTGTGTGTGTGTGTGTGTGTGTGTGTGTGCGTGTGTCTCTGTCTCTGTCTCTGTGTGTCTGCGTCACGCGTGTATCATAGGGTCATGTATTTGGCCCTTTGGGAATTCACCCCTTGACTGCTTTGGTGAAGAAGACAGAAGTCCCTCTCTCTCTTTCTCTCTCTTTGATGTGGCTCACTAGGCAAGCCCGCTAGGCTAGGCTAGGCTAATGGCTAATTGCTAATGGCTTAGTAATGCTCCATCACTGGGATGCTGGAGTGCATTTGCTCCTGGGGCGTGAGTGAATGAATGAATGAAACGCCAATTTTAAACATCAAAGCAGAATCCAGCTTTTTGCCTCTGTAGGATACAAGCTAATTTTCTAGGTGTGTTAATGTGTGTGTGTGTGTGTGTGTGTGTGTGTGTGTGTGTGTGTGTGTGTGTTGCATGTATTTGTAAGCTATGTTTAGAAGATGAGATGGGTACAAGTGGTGTCAATATGACACTAATATTGAAGTGGATTTTCATACTAATGTTTGGGTTCATATCAAAACATTTCTCTGCAATGCATGATGGTATATGTAGTCCCACAAAGCCCTACATCACTTTAGCTTCTGAAACATCGACCAGAAGCTGCTGTTGTGTTGCAGCCTTGCTTGCTGTTTAGTCTCATTTTCCCTGTGTTCCTCCTCTGCACTGTCGTGTACTGTATGTACCAGTGCATTGATGTGTGTGTCTGTGTGACTCTGTCCTGGCTGCATCATTATGAAGGCCCCCTGCTGTGATCAGTGTCGGAGCCGAGCTAGCCTGCCTACCTGGACTTTGAGGCTCCAATCCACTCTCTGCTCTGATCCAGGACCTGCTGTTATTGATGCTGATGGCTGCCTGGTGTCCCTGATGCCCGCTTCCCCGCCTCCCCATCCCACATCCCTCTCCCTCCTTCAGACCAGACACTGACTGCCTGTGCCTGCCCAGGCCTGTCTGGCAGAGAACTAGAGCTCCCTCCGTCTCTGATGAGAGGGTTGGCCTCAATATCTGTCTGTCTGTCTGTTTCTTTCTCTCTCTCTCTCTCTCTCTCTCTCTCTCTCTCTCTCTCTGACTTTTCCTTCCTCCCCACTCTCTCTTCCTCGTGTGCCTGTGAATCCTTGCTCTCTCACTCTGACTTTTCTTTCCTCCCCACTCTCTCTCATCATCATGTGCCTGTGACTCCTTCTCTCTCTCTCTCTCTCTCTCTCTCTCTCTCTCTCTCTCTCTCTCTCTCTCTCTCTCTCTCTCTCTCTCTCTCTCTCTCTCTCCTTCACTTGCTGTCCTGTCTGCTGACTCTTTCTCTGTTTCTTTCTCTCATCTCTATCTCCCATTACCCCACCTATTCTCTCCTTCTCTGACTTTTCCCCCTTCCCCCTCTCTCTTCCACTCTCCTTCATGTTCCTGTCACTCCCCTCTCTATCTCTATCTCTCTATCCCCCTTTCTCACTGTCTTCTCCTCTCACTCTGCCCCTCATCCCCCCATATCACCCCCTTATCCCCCTCCCTGCTGTGTCTACGGCTTGGGTCCAACACACACACACACACACACACACACACACACACACACACACACACACACACACACACACACACACACACACACACACACACACACACACACTCTCAACGCACAGAAATACACACACACACACACACACACTTTTTCCCCTTCTCTTGACACGCACTCCAACTGACATCAGTATTCCGCTGCCTGCTGTTTTCCGGGTTAAAGGCAAGCTGGAGACCTGGCTGAGTAACGGTCAGTCGTTAGCGATTAGCGGCTAAATAATTAGCTCCAAATTAGCAGCATGACACCTGGAGCCCCTTTGATAAAGATGTGGACAAAGCAGCGTAGCATCTGTTTTCCCCACCCAAATAAATATGCTCTCACACAAAGGCTCGCTGTTGGCTCTCTGTTGTTTTTTATGTTCATAATGTATAATTATTTTGTGTTTATAATGTATGATAATGTTAAGCTTGAATGGTAATCCTCCCTTTGTAAGGCACTTTGGATAAAAGCGTCTGCTAAATACATAAATGTAAATAAATGTTTAAAGTCTGAGTGCACCTTGTGTGTGCACTGGGTAGGCTTGAATTTAAATGTCTAGAACCTACACATTATTGACACCTAATAAACTTTTTTTTAAAAAGACAGCGAGAGAGAGAGAGAGAGAGAGAGAGAGAGAGAGAGAGAGAGGAGCATACTTGCACATAGAATTCAGCTTTAGGCTTACAGTTCCATTCACACCTGGAAGACGACTGTAACTATAATGATATTTCCGTCCACATTGACTAACAATAATGTAAGACTGTCTTCATGTGAATGAATAAATGTTTAAAATTCCATAGTTTCTCTTTGGCAGCTAAGCTCTAATCATTCTAAAAATCGCTCTGAAGTTGTTCCCCAATGTAGATGTTACTGTCGATATAGATACAGTGGTATGGGTGCTGTTATTCATATTGGAGACATCCCTGGAGTTTTTTGCTAATGTTGTCTTTCGCTTACTGCACCAGCCATCGAATGGGAGATGGTTTGTAGAGATTGTGGGTGTGTGTGTGTGTGTGTGTGTGTGTGTGTGTGTGAGTGTGTGCAAGGCACGCACACACACACATACACACACTTTCTCTCTCTCTCTCTCTCACACACACACACACACACACACACACACACACACACACACACACACACACACACACACACACACACACACACACACACACACACACACACACACACACACACACACACACACACACACACCCTGGTTGTACAAGACTAGAGTTGGAGAGTGACTTCGGAAGTGAGTGACCCAGCTACGGCTGAGGCTGATGCACTCAAACCCTTGTGGCTGAAAATAGACCCAAGACCCTTTTTAAAAATAGAAGACAATAAACAAGAACAGGAAAGACAAAGAATAGAAGCAATGAAGCTTGCACACGCTCACAATACATGACTTAAAAGAGAAAGGGAGGCACAGAAGAAGAAGAAAGGAGGAGAAATGTCGGAGATAGACAGATAGAGAAAGATCAGGGAAAGAGAGAGGGAGTAGAGATACTTAACGAAAGAGTGCAGATAGAATTGCAGAGCAAGACAGATGGCGAGAGTGAAAGAAAAAGACAGCAAAGTTAGAGGGAGAGATAGAGGGAGCAGGAAAGTGAAAGAGTGAAAGAAAAAGACAGAGCTAAGTGAGAGGAAGAGAGAGAGAGAGAGAGAGAGAGAGAGAGAGAGAGAGAGAGCAGTATGAAAGAGTGAAAGAAAAAAAGAGAGCCAAGTAAGAGGGGCAGCTAGAGAGAGAGGGAGCAGGAAAGTGAAAGAGTGAAAGAAAAGACAGAGCTAAGTAAGAGGGAGAGATAGAGAGAGGGGGATGGTGAATACCATTTAGAAGGGTGGCTGTGCTGCTGTGTCTAGCTACTTCCACTGTATATAATGGAACCTAATAGTTACGGCAGACAAGCCTTTGACTTAACACATCCAGTGTAGCCACCCTGTTAGTCTTATAAGGCGTGTCTTACTTGCCAGGGGTCCTTATAAGGATCCTTGTAAGTAGGTACTAGGGAGGTTTAAAGGGAGATGTAGGCCAGTGTGAAGTCTGCATCAGGCATCAGGTGCACTGGGAGCAGGAGGAGGCAAAGCAATCCAGACAGCCAGCAGGAAACCATGTCATGTGATCACACACACACACACACACACACACACACACACACACACACACACTCACACACTCTTGTTTTTGTCAATTAGTGTGCACCTGTCTCAAATACTTTTACATGGATTTTTGAATGTGTGTGTGTCTCTGTGTGTGTGTGAGCGTATGCGCCCCTGCGTGCATTACACTCACTCACACATTCTTGTTTTTGTCAATTAGTGTGCACCTGTCTCAAATACTTTAACATGGGTCTATGAATGTGTGTGTTTGAGAGGGGGTGTGTGTGTGTGTGTGTGTGTGTGTGTGTGTGTGTGTGTGTGTGTGTGTGTGTGTGTGTGTGTGTGTGTGTGTGTGTGTGAGAGAGTTTGAATATGCAAGGTCACAGTGTGTGCACCGTTCGGAAGGCATTTGCATTGCATAAGCAGCCTGAGTTGAGCTTCATTAGCTTCAACATAAAATGCTCTAAACTGAGAGACTCTTGGGAGGCTATAAGGGGTTTGAGATGAAGTTGCACTCTCTTCTTCTTCCTCCTCCTCCTCCTCCTCTTCCTCTCCTCTTCCTCTTCTCTGAAACCCTTTCCCTGTTTCTGGGGTTCGTCTTTTTCTCTCTCTCTCTCTCTCTCTCTCTCTCTCTCTCTCTCTCTCTCTCTCTCTCTCTCTCTCTCTCCATGCTCCAGTTCTCTGTGACCATCCTTCCTTCCCTTGTGTTAGCTCAGCATAATGTCATTGTGTCAAATGGCAGATGTTACTGTAGGGCTGCCTCTATTTTCCCTTCTGCTTGTCACTGAGGGGAAGTCTGACCCAGAGTATTGCTCCATTGCCAGTCGAATGCAAGAGTTCCACCCTCTCCTTCTGTCCCTCTCTAAGCTATTTGTGTGTGTGTGTGTGTGTGTGTGTGTGTGTGTGTGTGTGTGTGTGTGAGAGACAGAGAGACAGAGAGAGAGAGAGAGAGAGAGAGAGAGAGAGAGAGTTGCTTTTTCCTTCTGTCTGTCTTTGTCTTTTCTGTCTTTTTGTTTTCTGTCACCCAAAGAGTGTAGGTCGACAGACTGCTGAGTTCTTCACCATCTCTCTGTCTGTGTGTGTGTGTGTGTGTGTGTGTGTGTGTGTGTGTGTGTGTGTGTGTGTGTGTGTGTGTGATACTCACTTGGAATGTGTCAGACCACTGAGCCTGCCCTCGTCCTTGTCATCTTTCTCATCCCTGCTGCGTAGAGCAGTGTGTCAGTCTGACGCACCCAGGGTCAAATACATCCTCTGAAATACTCTCTATCCCTCCTCTCTTTCTCTCTCTCTCTCTCTCTCTCTCTCTCTCTCTCTCTCTCTCTCTCTCTCTCTCTCTCTCCCACTCTCGCTCCATCTCTCTAACTCTTACCCTTGCTCACTCTCCATCCCTCTCTCTCACTGTCTCTTGCTCTCTTTTTCTCTATCTCTCTCTGTCTCTCCTTCTCTCGCTTTCTCCCCGCTCTCTTTCCGTCCTTCTGTTTTTCTTTCTCTCTGTCCTTCCCTCCATATCACTCTCTCACTGGTGCTCTCTCTCTTTCTATCTCTCCCTCTTTCTCTCACTCATTCACACACACACACACACACACACACACACACACACACACACACACACACACACACACTCACTCACTCACTCACTCACTCACTCACTCTCTGTGTCATTTTCTCTCTCTCTCTCTCTCTCTCTCTCTCTCTCTCACACACACACACACACACACACACACACACACACACACACACACACACACACACACACACACACTGTCATTCTCTCTCTCTGAATCAGAAACAGCACCCTCATGCCATGTTCCCTAGCCCTGTTCAACAACAAGCTGCTATCAGTGACTTCTCCTCTCTCTACTCTGTTATATCACAGCCCAAAGCAACATTCTGGTCCACTTCATCTTAACGAGACATCATCACAAACAACCACCCAAGCTGACCCCTCAGAGGACTATGGCTCATATGACCATTTGTTTGGGTCATTCTTAGTCTCCATGTATTTCATTGGCTAAGGAGCCAGGTTAACATTTAAAGGGACTCTAGGCAACTTTTTCCACTATCTTTTGTATCAGAGAAATTGTTTGGTACCATTTCCAAATGAATTTTGACGAAATATAATCATATGAGGGATGGATAAATGCAAGTTTCAATCCCTTTCCAATAGCATGTTATTAGACTGGGCCTGCCCACACTTCCTGTTGCTGCATGAAATTTCGCGATCAAGTCAGTATGGCCAAGGAAGCAATTTCCTCAACTCTCAAGCCCAGAAAAATCAGAACCTAATGAGAAATGAGCAGGCTGAAGAAGGCGAGCTTAAAGGAATAGTCCACCCTTTTAAGGAATTGGGCTATTCATCCTCTTACCTGATGTTACATGTGTGGGTAAAAGCATTTTGGTCTCAGTGCATACATTTTCCTAGTCTGGCAACCTCAATTTTGCTTTTTCTTAGCTTTAGCTTTGCATAGACACTGGAATGTAAAGTTGCCAGATAGCAACTGGCAACATTACATTACTGCGCCTATGCTAAGCTCAAACTTAAATTGGGGTTTCCGGACAAGGAAAACGCAAACACTGAGAAAAAATTCCTTTAACCCACACATGTAACTCCAGGCAAGACAGTGAATAACTCAATTTCATAAAAAGGTGGACTAGTCCTTTAAGATGACTCTGTCCAGCTCTGTCCCATAACATTGATAGAAGTTTCATCCTACCCAGAATTCCCGGGCAATGCTACCTTTGCCAGACCACAATTCATTTCTGAATGTGGTATCGCAAGCTAGGCTACCATGTTATAGCAGTAATAGAAAGTCTCTGCATAGTGTACCTTTAAAGTGAATAAAGTTGACTGCTATTAAGCAGATGCTTTTATTCAAAGCGACACACACTCGCAACTTGAGGTTCGGGAATTGAAAACTGGGTCACTCGATTCTTGTTATTGTCGAGCAGCGTAACCACTGCTGCAACACACCCCAGAAAGGGGCTCAGTTCTCCACGACCACCCTTGGGGGCCTGAGCAAGCAGCCACAGAGATAGGAGTTTGTGACTTCGTTTTGGGTTAAAACGAGGATGGGTGGGTGGGTGGGTGGGTAGATTGATGGATGGATGGATGGATGGATGGATGGATAGATAGATAGATAGATAGATAGATAGATAGATAGATAGATAGGTAGGTAGGTAGGTAGGTGGGTGGGTGGATGGATGGATGGATGGATGGATGGATGGATGTACAGTTGTTAGTACAGTAATTTCTAGACACAATACATGCCAGGTTGTTGAAAGACTGAACTGACAACTACTGTCTTTTAAATGTTTGTTGAGGATCTCTTCAACTGTTATTAAATGTTTGTTGAGTATCTCTTCATCTGTTATTAAATGTTTGTTGAGTATCTCTTCATCTGTTATTAAATGTTTGTTAGAACATAGTGACAATTATCTGTTTGCCCACAATTGGCAAAGCATCTGCACCGACTCTGCCTCTATCCAAGCAGATGCAGGTGTCATGTTAATCTAATGAGGTTGAGCCGGGCCTTTTGTAGTGTCTGTTTCTAAAAACCTTAAAGGGTTTATTCCTCTCTCCAGGCACCTCTGTTGCTTTCATTTCATTCTCTGGGATGTGCTTTGAAACAAGATTGTTTTTTTTTTCCCCAAAAGGAGACCTACTTAAAAAGGCTTCCTGAAGCGCAATAGAGGGCTTACCAAGAGCTCTCTGTGTGTGTTCTCGTGTGTGTGTGTGTGTGTGTGTGTGTGTGTGTGTGTGTGTGTGTGTTTGTTCCAGTTAAACAAACACTTCCTTTAATGCCTTCAGGCATTAATGTATGTGATTGTTTAATTACTAAGATGAAGGGGAAGCCCCTGTTTATGCTTTGATTAATTAGTTTTTTTATTTCCCCCTCGATATCTTTTTTCTCTTCCATATTATTACTGTAGCTCAAGTGCTTCTGTTTCACATAATCCCTCTGTTTTTCTTCTCCTTCTTCCCCTTCTCACACTGTTTCTATTCTTCCTCCTTCCTCCCTTTCTTCATTCTCTTCATCCATGGTCTATAAATGCCTCTTCTCTTCCAATTTTTCTTCTTCTTTTCTTCTCTCTCTCTGTCATTTTCTCCCTTTCTCTTTCTCTCTTCCTTTCTTGTTCTCTTACTCTCACTTTCTCTCTCTCTCTCTCTCTCTCTCTCTCTCTCTATCTATCTATCTTGCTGTCTTTCTCTCTCTCTCCCTCTCTCTCTCTCTCTCTCTCTCTCTCTCTCTCTCTCTCTCTCTCTCTCATTCTATCCCCCGTCTCTCCCTCTCACTCCTCTTTCTCTCTCTCCCTCTCTTGCTCTCTTTCAGATTCTCCCCCTCTCCCTTCCTTTCCCTCTCTTGTTCTTTCTTTCTCCCTCTCTTGTTCTCTCTCTCTCTCTCTCTCTCTCTCTCTCTCTCTCTCTCTGTCTCTCCATCTGTTTTGTGATGCTGAAGCGTATGTCGTGGCTCTGTATAGCCACAGGGTGCTTAGCTGCCGCTAATGAGAAATGACTATTATCATACTGAGAAAAACACTTCCTCCTGTTAGCAGAGCTGTGGACTATATGGACCCTCTTCCCCGCAATCTACCTAGCCTGCTTTTAAACAGCATAACTGGAGGCCCACACACTGACTGTGTGTGTGTGTGTGTGTGTGTGTGTGTGTGTGTGTGTGTGTGTGTGTGTGTGTGTGTATTCGTGCAAATGTGCAGGCATGTAGGAATTCTTGTGTAACATGCATGCACGTCTGTGTGAGTCAATTCTATCAGACTGAATCACTCATGGAAACATAGAATATTCTAGAAAAATCACAATCATAGGATTTTGGCTGTCCAAAAACATGCTTAGCTTCACATGTTTCAGCCTGCACTAAGCACTTTTCTGGACTTACAGGAGAATACAGTCCCATGTAAATGGGACAGGTGATACCCCTGATGCTTCTATTAAATCAATAAAGACATATACCTTGAAAGTATGTTTACATTTACTTTGTGTACATAGTATTGTATTCCCCTTGTTTGATGCACTCAAACCCCAGTTCCCCTTGTTTTATGCACTCAAACTGTCAGTTACTTTAGCTGAGTTGAGCGCTCTTCCTCTCTCCACTGGTGATAGTCCAGCCATGGAGCTCAAAAGGCTGCAGTACATTAGCTTCTTGTTGGTCTGAGGTGACCCAAGATGGGCATCATAAGTGCAGCCATTTTTTTTTTAATGGGCCGTGGGCACTGGAGGGACGCTGTGTGCTCTCTCTCTCTCTCTCTCTCTCTCTCTCTCTCTCTCTCTCTCTCTCTCTCTCTCTCTCTCTCTCTCTCTCTCTCTCCCTCTCTCTCTCTCTCTCTCTCTCTCTCTCTCTCTGTGTGTGTGTGTGGGCACTGGAGGGACGCAGTGTGCTGGAGATGACCTCATCAGTTATAAGGACCCCCATTTGCTCGTCAGTAATAACTCTCAGACCCTGAGTTGATGGGTTGACTGAGGTGTGTGTGTGTGTGTGTGTGTGTGTGTGTGTGTGTGTGTGTGTGTGTGTGTGTGTGTGTGTGTGTGTGTGTGTGTGTGTGTGTGAATATGCGAGTGTGTGTATCTTTGTGTGTTTCTGAATGTTTTGGTTTTTGAGAGTATGTGAGGGTGAGTATCATGTTGTGTGTGTGTGTGTGTGTGTGTGTGTGTGTGTGTGTGTGTGTTGGGTTGTGTGTGTATGTATCCATTAGAGAGGGCTGTAGTGGAGACAAGAGGAACGTTAAGGATTTATTGGATGTCTGGAGAGTAATTGTCGCCTGAGAGATGGAAGGGTTTGGGTGTGGTAGGATGGGGTCTGACGTGTGTGTGTGTGTGTGTGTGTGTGTGTGTGTGTGTGTGTGTGTGTGTGTGTGTGTGTGAGGTGGGGGGTGGTCTTGGATGGTGTGAGGCTCAGCTGGTGTATGTGATGTTGAAACATCATTAGTTATTAGACTGGAGGCTGATGGGGGTTGGTGGGGGTTGGCGTTGGGGAGGGGTGAGGGAGGTTTGAAGCTGACAGACAGAATCATTCATTCCTAGACAGACAGACCGACCGACAAAATGTGCCTATCCAAATTGGATTTTTCTTTTTTTTTCATCTTGCTTTTGTTTTCTCATTTATAAAAGTTTGATGAAGCGCCTCAAGTGATTGAAGCATGGCAGAGGAGAAAAATCTCCATGATGTGTGTGTGTGTGTGTGTGTGTGTGTGTGTGTGTGTGTGTGTGTGTGTGTGTGTGTGTGTTCTGAACAGCTGAGGGTGTTTTCCACTGATCATGCTAGTGCTATCCGCCTCTGCCTATGTCCGTCTTCCGTCACTGAATGCCAGAAGGTTAGACCATGCACATCGCAGCTCACACGCTGTTCGTTTGACATAGAAACAAGTTCTATTATTCCACACTTTCCGAAGACGTTAACGCGTTACGATTACGTGGTCTTCATATACTTTAAACCAGAGCCTTGGCAGCACAGGAGAATGTTTCTGGTGTTAATGCACACACTGCGTTCGGACAGCAACAGTTATGGGCTGTGAAAACACACTGATGGCTATGTGAATGAGGTCTTAAGTGTTTCTCTGTGTGGTCTTTTTTTTTTTCAAATTGATTTTACCCCATCCAGTCATTGAAACGTGACTTTGACTTAAGGTTTTGTCACGTAGCCCTAATCGTGACAAAAATCAATATCAATCAATATGGGGAAATATATTGGTGGGTGTCGGGTCCACAAATGTTTTGGCCTAATGGCATCATGCTGACAAAGGCCATTAGGCTGAAATGTGTGTGGTCACCCAGCTGCTAAAAAGTAAAAAAGAAAATCCATATGAAAAAAACTAAATTAATAAATCACCCAGCCCTAGCATTTATCATGCATTCTCAAAACATTTAGGAAAAACATTCATCAAAACATTTAGGAAACACATTTCAAACACATTTCATACATTCTGCTATAGTGATTATGCATAGACTCTTACTAGGAGTTGCACTTTTGAGCAGGTCTGACTGTAGGAACTTAAGTAGACTCACATATGGGTCACATGTGTTTGTCTCAGTGACACATGCTTGTCTCACACATCTGGGGGTTTCCTGATGGGAAGTTTAGCGAAGAGGAGGAGGAGGAGGAGGAAGAAGGAAAAGAAGGAGGAGGAGAATTTTGATCAGAAGGTGTAGGAGATGTAGGCTACTGTAGAGATCGACACAGAACACTTGGTGGATGATGTTATTTTGATGCTATTTTGATGTTATTTTAATGTTTGTGTTGTGACTAGAGCATTATATCAGTGTGTATGATTGACATTGGCGCTGATGCATGTAGAGGGGCTATACTGGAGGCATTGTTATTCAGAGTATGTTACTGTGCAGATATTCTCATCCGTAATCTCAGTGTGCTTGCAGGCCAAGGCATTGCTATGATTGACACTGCAGACTATATTATATTCATTAGAAGGCTGATTGTACCACCGCCTGAAGATGCTGTGTGTCTTTCTGTGTGTGTGTGTGTGTGTGTGTGTGTGTGTGTGTGTGTGTGTGTGTGTGTTTGTTTGACTGTGACAGCAACTGAAGGTCTTCATTAGTCTTTCTATGTGTGTGTGTGTGTGTGTGTGTGTGTGTGTGTGTGTGTGTGTGTGTGTGTGTATCTGTTTGTTTGTCTGTGGCTGTCTGTGTGTGAGTCTATGTCTGTCTGTGTGTACATTAGTGTGTTTGACTGTGACTGCATTATTTCATTAATCTTTGTGTGTGTGTGTGTGTGTGTGTGTGTGTGTGTGTGTGTGTGTGTGTGTCTGTGTGTTTGTGTGACTGCATGTCTTCATTAATCTGTGTGTGTGTGTGTGTGTGTGTGTGTGTGTGTGTGTGTGTGTGTGTGTGTGTGTGTGCAAGAGAAAGAGAAGGAACATAGCCAGCAGGCCCCTTCTGGGTGGCGAGAGCACATGGCTGTTAATGATGTCTAACAAGACTTAGTCTCTAGAAGTTGAGCTGCAACCGCAAAAGAGTGCTAGAGGAAGGGAACCTGGTGTGTGTGTGTGTGTGTGTGTGTGTGTGTGTGTGTGTGTGTGTGTGTGTGTGTGTGAAGAAAGTATAGATGATTTAGTAATTAGAGATGTGTTTTGAGCTCCTGTGGTGTTACTTGGTGCTGTTGTTAATTTTTCTGTTGCCAGTCTCACTTACACACACACACACACACACACACACACACACACACACACACACACACACACACACACACACACACACACACACACACACACAAATAGCTGAGGTGGAGCCATGGAAAAATTCCTGATCTTATGGTTCACTTTGACCGTCCCATCATATGACCAGCACCATCATTTTATAAACCAATCATGACACATTATATATATATATATATATATATATATATATATATATATATATATATATATATATATATATATATTAGTGCTGTCAAACGATTAAAATAATTAATCTGATTAATCACAAACTTTTACAATGATTAATCGTGATTAATCACTTTTAATCGCAACTCATTTCCCTCAGTAAGAATTTGGATGCTAGGGTATGTTGGATCCTTATTTTGCCCTGTAAAGGCCCTGATACTTATAGTTGGCTTTGTTCTTCTCTAATGGGGCAATTCACACCTGTCCCCTACCCCCAAGGGTTCTCCAAACATGTTGTTGGACAGTCAGGAGCTAGGCCATAATCTTTGTATAGTTTGATTTGATAGAAGAGTCATTTTCTATCTGAATTGAACATAATAAATGGCATGAAAGTGGAACCATATCCATCAGGATTAATCTGAGTTAATTTTTTTAATCTGAGTTAAATTTTTTGGATTAATCACGTGATTAATCAGTTAATTTTGACAGCACTAATATATATATATATGGGCAATTCCACGAAAAAGTAAACCTCACCTTAAAACTTTAAGTCTCACCTACATGGACATACAAATTCTTTCAGAAAACTTCCAATACAAAAAAGTATTGTCTCGATGTAAATATTCAACTGAGCAAGTTTCGAAAGGATATCTGTTTGTTAAAATTTTTACCCTATTCAGCTATAATGTAAGTCTATGGAGGGGCTTATAATGGGCATAAGTGGGTGATAACACACACAAAGCTGCAATACTATCAGTTATTTTTCATTGTTACATTACTATTTATCTTGTTACAGGTTAAAATCCACCGTTCACAATTGTTTTGTATCGTTTTGGAGGGTTTTTCCAGACGTCACGTCCATAACGTCACATCCATAACGCCATGTCTCCCAATGAAAACCAACTTTTTTTACATTTACATTTGAAATTAAGTCTTTCTCTGTCTTTACTGAGGTGTCCTGTTTGGTATGAATGTAGTAATATTTACATTTCTCTAGAAATTTCACACACTTCACAGCAAAAACTACGCTCTCTCAAAAGTTTGTCCGTTTTTCGTCACGTCCATAACGCAAATTGAAAGGCTCATATTCTTATGATGCAAATCATGATATTATTTTTTTCTGTTTGCCTGTATTCAGCCATGGAGTTTGCAGAAGAATATGAAAAAAATTGTGAAATACTGCTAGGTTTGCAGAGGTTATCTGGCCTTTTGTTCATCAATAATGCACGAAAATGTCACGTCCATAACGCTGGAATTGCCCAATATATATATATATATATATATATATATATGTATTATATACTAAGTTGTTTTTTATGTTTTTTTTTCATGTCATGTTTGGTAAACAAATTGCCAGAAATTGATTGATTGATTGATACAATGTAACTTGTACATGTACTTGTGTATGATAAACATCATGTGTTTTTATGTATTAAGTATGCATAAAAAATATAATGAAAAGTCTGTATGTTTATGTTTGTATGTTTATTTATAGAGGCCATTTTGTAGTTTCTGCTAGAGACATCTCTTACTAATCTGTCTCCAGCATGCTGGGTTGTTTCTAGTTTATTTAAGACCGTAACTCCTCTTTGTCACCATTCCCCTCCAAACAACAGAGCATGACGAGTCTCACACTGTTTATAAAACACTTAAATAATCAATACTGTATGTGTGGTGTTTAGTGGTGGAGTCAATATTGCTTGAATATTTCATCCCCAACATATAGACACACACACACACACACACACACACACACACACACACACACACTTACACACACAAGGCTAAGTTGTTGGACTGAGCCATCCATCTTTAGTACTGTATGTGTTATTCCTGACCAATTCCTATGAGAGAAGAGGAACATGGGTTTCCCTTGAATATTTAAATAGCACAGGGCACAGGCGTGGAAGCTTTCTCTGGTCTGCCAATAAATGCACTGTAAGACCATAAACACACTCTCTACACAACACACACACACACACACACACACACACACACACACACACACACACACACACACACACACACACACACACACACACATTAACACTCCCCTCTGAATAAATGCACTAACCTTCTGCATTAACACAGTCTTTCTCTCTCTCTCTACACACACTGAAACACACGGACACACACTCTCTCTCTCTCTCTCTCACACACACACACACACACACACACACACACACACACACACACACACACACACAAACACACTCACTCACACTCCCCTCTCAAAGACCACGAGCTCACACACTTGCACACACACTCACCGTCTAATTGAGAGCGTGTAGCAGCCAACCCCAAAAGTCTGCATTGTGTTTTGCCGCATTGATGCTGTAGCCTCCTCTCAGGCTTAGCCTACCACTTTGTCCTGCTAAGCCACATGATGTAATTGCATGCAACAGTCACACTTTGTTGTTTTTCTTTTGTTTATTTTTTTTTTGTATCTACCAGTGTAAAAGTAATGGAATTTGTCAGTGTTATCCGTTCAAATAACAGTGGCCTAAATGTCTATGTCTCAGACAGTCAGAACCTCTCAAAAAGCAGCCAGTCAGTCTGTGCTCTGTATTAAAGGACCACTATGTAACTTTTGCCACTGTTTTGAGATATCCTTTTTATCAGACGATCTGTATTGGTACCATCTCCGAATTAATTTGGATGACATATAGTCCATATGAAGGCTGGATACATGCAAGTTTTATTCCCACCATCCATCTAGCATACTGTATGCACTGTGTAGTGCTGGATTGGGGAAGGAAACCGCCTCAAAATAAAACGAAACCTAGTTACAGCATGACATTGCTAACTTTTTTGCGATCAGACATCATGTTCCAGTAGTGGCAAACTCTGGAAAATGTTTGCAAAGTTTTGTTTGCCTTTTATGTAGCTAGTTTACTAGCTTCTGCATAGTGTTGTTGCTTCTGCATGGTGGTGTTGCTTTAAAGGAGTTTTGACACCCTAAACTACATAAAGAAAACAGATGCAAACTCTCAGTGCAACTCTTGGTCCAAACAGAGATAGTAGGCCTGCTTTAGCGCCTGTTCCTCACTGAACTTGATCTGTGTGTGTGTGTGTGTGTGTGTGTGTGTGTGTGTGTGTGTGTGTGTGCGCATATCGGAGTCTGTACTGTACAGTATGTGGCTATGGTATAGGTGTGTTTGTAGGTGTGTGTGTGTGTGGTCCGATGTGTGTGTGTGTGGCCCTGTCACTTACGGGGGGATAACACCACCATTAGCGACCTTTGACCGTTGAACCTTTGTTCTGACCTTGCATTTCACCCAATCATTCAGTATGTGATTTATCCAGATTACTGAATATTTACTTACATCATAGATTTTTTTCCATCAATTTAAGCTTGCTTAGCGTTGACTTTCATACGATGATATCACTCGCATGCCGAACATACACACACACGTACTCACTCACACACACACACACACACACACACACACACACACACACACACACACACACACACACACACACTTGCCTAAAAAAATCTGGTGGTTGTTCCTTTAATACACCGATATTTGTTTAGTCATGGAGTGTCATGTTTATTGTGTGTGTGTGTGTGTGTGTGTGCATGTGTGTTGTGCTGTGTTAAAAGACCTGACCTCTGCTTTGTCTTTGTCCGTAGTGCCGCCGTGGGAGTGGGTTTCTATGGCAACAGCGAGACTAACGACGGCGTGTACCAGCTGACCTACTCCCTGTACAACGCCAACCACACACTCGGCGGCGTTGATAACCTGGTAGGTGTGGCTATAGATTTGGGAAATGGGAAATAGGAACTGGGAAATGGGAAATATGCCATTGCCTGCTATTGGTGGATCTACCGCTAACTTGTCAAAGCTATTTTAAGACTGTATTAATACCTCAAAAGTGAACTTTGTTTCATCACAACTCGACTAGCCATCAAAGATTCTGGAGTAGAGCACTCTAGAATCTCTGACAGCCATCATACCAGAGAGGGTTGATGATCTCACTGACAAAGGAAGCAATGTCAACACCATCACTGAATAAAGAATAATTATCAGAGTGAAACTTTAGGCCTATTTTTTAAATCCAGCCATTTGAAATGACCATGACAGAGAGCAGGGGTTGAAAACTTTCTTCTCCGAGCCACAACAATAGACATAGACGGTCCTAATTGTGTTCCGAGCTCAGTCTCAGACATTTCCACCTACGCCGAGTGGACAGAGAGATTTATGGTTCAGCAGTCAGAAGTGTGTCTGGACAACTGCTATC
>JAODXP020000032.1:3012946-3020446 GCA_027497455.2 Sardinella longiceps
AAGCAGGCATGCATAAGTGAGAGGAATCATTTGCATTTGCATTGGGTGTCGTCATCCAGCCGTCCGCCTCTTGTTTACACACCTCATTTGTGTGTGTGAGCCAGACTCACTGGCGTGTTTGTGCGTCTGATGTCTGATGCACTCGGAGGCTACATTGTGCATTAGCGAAACGTGCCGACTGCGGCGCTTATCGCCCACCCGGCCTTTTCATCAGCAGTGAATATTGATCAGGGCTGGAAGAAGAGTTTGTGTTTGCTCCTTTTACCAACTCATTTATAAGTGATTGAGATCAATGCGCTGTATGGTACGCCCAATTAAGTTTAGAAAGCTTGTGTAGTTTTTATTATTTTACTCTGTTTGATGTAGTTATTCGAAAGTGTTGGGAGAGAGAGATACTTTATGGTGTGTTGTGTATATGAATTGAATGTGAATGTCTACTGTGCCTCTACCTATCTTGATCTCCCACCTTCTCTCTCTCTCTCTCTCTCTCTCTCTCTCTCTCTCTCTCTCTCTCTCTCTCTCTCTCTCTCTCTCTCTCTCTCTATTCATCCCTCTTTTTCATTGAAAGACTGTATATTTTCTCTCAATTAAAGGGAAAATCCAGTGCGGTTGCGTCCATAGCCCTTTTGCTTGAAATTGCTGTCAAGGAAAAAGAATGAGGAAATTTGATACAACAGAGAAGAGAGGACAGTGTGAATAGTGACCCAGTAGACCACTACGGCATGGGGCACAGAAAGACACTTATAGTTTCACGCTAGCTGCTGATTTGCTTCAGGGCCGTGGATTGAATATCGATCGATACGTACAGTACAACCCTTTAAAGTCATTCTAAACCACTTATCCTCTCTCTCTTCCTCTCCTCTTCTTTCTCCTCTCTTCTCTACTGTTCTCTCTCCTCCTCTGATTTTTCTGTACTCTTCTCTCCTCTCTTGTCCTCTTCTCTCCTCTCTTTTCCTCTCCTCTTCTCTCCTCTCTTGTCCTCTCCTCTCTTCTCTCTTCCTCTCTCCTCTCCTCTCCTCTCCTCTCCTCTCCTCTCTGTGTTGACAGGTGACGGGCACCATGGGTAGCATGGAGAGCGGCCTGACGCAGCACCTGTCGCGTCTGGACGAGATCTTTGCGGCGCGCGGCGACTTTGTGCAGACGCTGCAGTTCATGCAGCAGATGGCCGACAGCATCATCAAGCAGCTCCTGGGCCTGCCCGACTGGGAGCAGCTCAACGTGGACCTGGCCGCACTCGCCAACCAGACCGCACGCATAGAGTACTACAGGTGAGGACCAAGGACCCCACTCACTTACACAGGGGTCGAGCGGGAGCGAGGTGGATCCAGCGATAGTGCCTGACTGATTTTCACCTGCGAGTGATCTATCTATCTATCTATCTATCTATCTATCTATCTATCTATCTATCTATCTATCTATCTATCTATCTATCTATCTATCTATCTAGTCTATCTATCTATCTATCTATCTATCTATCTATCTATCTATCTATCTATCTGTCTGTCTGTCTGTCTGTCTGTCCATCTACCCATCTATCCATTCATCCATCCATCAATCAGCCATCCATCCATCCATCCATAATACCAGAGACAAAATGATGTTTTACCGCTGACAGCAAGGGGGTCTGATATGGCTTGACAGCTCTTTTTCTGTGTGTGATAGATAAGAATAAGGGATGACATAGGTCAGCTTTAAAGAATTCTATCTGGAGTTTATGTAAGCACTTGTACGGAACGGAGAGATATTCAGATCTTTCTCCAAAGACATTCTATTGAAGTAAAATCATGATAATAATGAATTTTTGCTTGTACATCACATATGGTTATTTATTTACAGCACAACATGCTTGATAGTGAAGCTGAGAAAACCACCAGGCATGAATAGAGATACGGTATCCTAGAAAACCAGTTCTCTGGGGTTTATGTTCTGTCGTTATATGAACCCATACATCACTGTCTCTCGAACTCTCCCGTTATCATTGGCTGTGTCCAAAACGGAAGAAATGCCGCTTGGTGTCAGCAAGTCATTTAGGCATGTCCAAATCCAATAAATGCAAAAAATCCATCAACCATCATTTTGCTATCTCGTCGGGAATCAACGTTTTTAGCAGATGCCTTGATACTGGCTACGACAGGTAACTTCATAGACAGTGAAGACAGCTCGGCAGCAAGTCACTACCTTCCCGTTTCAGACACGGCCATTATTTGACTAACCTTTAACCTCTGACTGGCCCTTGGAGTTCATCCACCATGACCCTGTCTGCCACAGACGTACTGTACTGTAGGTGGTTATGGCTCATGGTGCCACTGATGTGTTTTTATCCTGGGTAAAAGCTTCAGGCCCTGCAGGTGAGGGCTAATGGACTCATGTCTGTGTGGGTGAACACTGTGGAGGCCTCTCAGGTGTCTGTATTAGATTCAGTGCTTAGACCAGTGGAAGCTCTGAGTGCACAGCACTGTTGCACTTTGGGTTTCTTCCTGGAGAGGGAAGAGGTTGTTCAGGCAGGGGGTTAAGGGGTTGTGGATCTGTTGTTACTCACCATTACCCATCGATTCAGCTTTGGACCGTTGGTGCCTGAAGCTGTTGATTACATCATATACACACACACACACACACACACACACACACACACACACACACACACACACACACACACACACACACACACACAGACACACAGACACACTCTCACACACATACACACAGACATACACAAAAGCACACACAAACACAAAATCACACTCACACACACAAACACACACAGATACACATACAGACACACACACACACACACACACACACACACAGAGAGAGAGAGAGAGAGAGAGCGAGAGAGAGAGAGAGAGAAACGTTTATGATTAAAAGTTGTACATTGCCAAGGCAGTTATAAACCCAAGACATGAGACGCATCAATAGATGTGAGTGTATAAGCATAGAGATAGACATGAGACATGACACACACACAACACACACACACACACACACACACACACACACACACACACACAGTTGATGTGGGAGCCCTCTCATTCAAACAGACGTTTTCATTTGTGAATGCCTTACTGCTATGCTGGCTTGTTCATGAAGATGGAATGTAGCTGAAATTTGCACACCACCCGTTACGAGGCTGGCAGTTACAGGCAGAACAAATTACATCTGAAGAGAAAAAAAAATAAACCAAACCGAACGCTTGAAAGCCCAAGAAACAAATATAGATTCATAGAATATTTGCAGCCGTTTGCAAAAGCATGGCATGGCCTTCAGGCAAGGTGTTGATCGTTCAACAATTGCCATTTCGGTTTCGTGAAACTCGAGTAGTAATCATGTGTCAAGGTGTGAGTGGTTGTTCAGGGTTTGCATTTCAATGTGATCCAAATCAGTGTGTCAAGTACTGTCAAGTTCTCAGCTTAGAAGCTGTGTTTTGGGGGAAGTTATTTTGGCTCTGAAAATAATAGGAAAGTACTTTTGTAGACATCATGCACGCATGCAGTCATAAATCAGCTTCTCTCAAGTCATTCTCTGGCTGGCTGCATTTAGGAAGATTTTTTTGGAGATTCCAGGTGCTACTTAAGCCTCCATCTTCCCACTCTCTCTCCTCTCTTTCTTTCTCTCTCTCTCCCTTTTTCCTTCTTTATCTCTTCCCTTTTCTGTCATTCTTTCTCTCTTCTTTCACTCTCTTTATCTCTCTCGCTCTCTCTCTTTTCCCCCTCTCTCTCTGTCAGTAAGAGGCTTGCACCTGTTGTGTGTGTGTGTGTGTGTGTGTGTGTGTGTGTGTGTGTGTGTGTGTGTGTGTGTGTGTGTGCGTAATTCGGAGGCTGGCGGCTGGCTGCCTGATTGAGTGGGGACAGCTGGCTGAAGCAGCCTGTACTCTGCTCATCACGCTGTGAGCGTTGGCCAGGGAACCATCCTCACTCTGTGTGTGTGTGTGTGTGTGTGTGTGTGTGTGTGTGTGTGTGTGTGTGTGTGTGTGTGTGAGCGCTGGCCAGGGAGCCATCCTTACTTATTATCTATCAGCTGAACAAACACTGGGGCAGGAACGGCAGCAGAAGTTAAGAAGTTTAGTTCTCTCTCTCTCTCTCTCTCTCTCTCTCTCTCTCTCTCTCTCTCTCTCTCTCTCTCTCTCTCTCTCTCTCACTGTCTCTCTCTCTTGCTCTCTGTCTCTCTCTCTCTCTCTTTCTCTCAAATTCTGTTTCCACCCCTGCTGTCATCTCTTTGTATGCAGGTGTGTGTGTGTGTGTGTGTGTGTGTGTGTGTGTGTGTGTGTGTGTGTGTGTGTGTGCGTGTGTGTGTGCGCGTATGCACGTGTGTGTATGTCCGTGCTCGCTCAACCACTTGTTCCAGAACCTCTCTCTCTGATCGGCGCCAAGAAGGTAATTTAATGGACCTGATGAAATATTAGTAAGCGTGATGGTCCAGCCTCTTACAGTAACGGAGCCGAACAAAAGCTAATTTAGAAATGAAGAGAAGGATTAGATTTTGATGGCCTGCAGCTCTGGTCTGCTTCCCAGGTCCATCTGTAAGAGAGACCCTGTTGGAAAATACAGTTTCAGACATCAAAGGCGCAGTCTATGATTCTTTGTTGTTATTATTATTGGAAAATACATCTCAATACATTAAAGGTGCAGCCAGTGATTCTTTGTTATTGTTGTAATGGGCTACATGCACATAACATTCTATAATGCTCTTGAGCGGTCCGCACACCGGCTCCGACACAGTGCTGAGCACTCCGCTTCCAACATTCTATTCCATTGTTTTCAATGCAAACCCGCACACCAGCACCAATCTCTTCCGCTGTTGATTGTGAATTACGATTGAAGTCTATTTTGTCGAAGCCGTCCATTGATATCCATTGTTGATTCCACAGGCTACTGTACTATGCTCATTGCGAAATAGTCAAATTCGAAAGTGCTCCGCAATGCTGTCGGAGCCGGTGTGCGGACGGCTTTAGATTTCTGGATACTGTTGGCCACAGTCACTGAAATAGAACACTGTAGTCACGTTAGAATTTTAGCAGCTAGTAGCTAACATTGTTTTAAATTAACAATTAAATGACTATCATTAAAGTTGGCGGTTTTGTTTTCATTAATATCGATATTAAGAGTTCTATTATGTAGTGAACCTCTGAGATTTTTCTGTCTGCTTATGTTTTGTTTCGTTTCCATCTCAAGTGGATGCAGGTGTTTTTAGTTAGCAATCATAGCTAAATGCTAATTGTATAAAAAGCGGCCCCAGAGGTGATTGCAATCAAGGTGGGATTTATTTTATAGTGGCAGCTATTGGAGAGAGAGTTCTTGCTCCGTGTATGTTGGAGTCTGCTTCCTTTTAGAGCTGCTGGAGACACACACACACACACACACACACACACACACACACACACACACACACACACACACACTCCTACGTGTGAGTTATAGTACTGTAATCATGGCCGAACACAAAGGACAAATCAGAGCTCGCCCGGACCAATCAGATGTTATTTTGGAGTTTGCAGTTCTGCTTATTTTCTGGATATAGGTAGTAATTTTCACTTGCTGGAGTTTTGTGTGTGTGTGTGTGTGTGTGTGTGTGTGTGTGTGTGTGTGTGTGTGTGTGTGTGTGTGGTCACTATGTGGTGTCAAGTAGGCAGACAGTGGAGTCTACCACTGTTCCTTTTCTTTTCTAGCTCTTTATCACACTTTTTCATTCTCCTGCTCTCTATCTGTCTCTCTCTCTCTCTCTCTCTCTCCTCTCTCTCTCTCTCTCTCTCTCTCTCTCTCTCTCTCTCTCTCTCTCTCTCTCTCTCTCTCTCTATTTCTCTCTCCCCTGCTCTCTGTCTCTCTCTTTCACTCCCTCCCTCTCTTTCTCGTCCTCCCTCAGAGCAGTTGTCCAGCCCATTGACTCTCTCAGGCCGTGAAATATTCAGCCATATGGACCGTCCTACTTTTTATTTCCTTTCACCCATCTGCTTTGAGATTCACTGAATCACAGTGAACTGAAGAATGACCGCAACCTCTGGAAGTATCCGTGGAACTCTGATGCAACCGATCAGTTTAGCTCGGGACAGCTGACGGCTGTCAACAGGCACCGCACACACACACACACACACACACACACACACACACACACACACACACACACACACACACACACTCATACATTCTCCTGTGGATACACTCTCACTCTCACTATAGATGCCAAACAGACACTTCTTCTCTATCATGTCTGCTTTACACAGAAGAGGATATTTGATCTGTTACTTCACACAATTCTGAATGGATGCAGGCAGGCAGACAGACAGACAGACATGACAGACATACTCACTATAGATAGATCAGACAGACAGACAGACAGACAGACAGACAGATAGATAGATAGATAGATAGATAGATAGATAGATAGATAGATGACTAGATAGACAGACAGACAATACTAGACAGATAGACAGAGATAGATAGATAGATAGATAGACAGACAGATACTGTAGATAGATAGATAGATCAGATAGATAGATAGATAGATAGACAGATGCGATGGATAGATAGATAGATATGTACCTAACAAACACAAAGACAAGTGATGGATGAAGAGTTCCATAGGAATAAAGTGTGTTAAATTGAGTTGAATTGAATGGGTTCTGTCCCTAAACACAAGTGTTTTCATGTCTCTCTCTCTCTCTCTCTCTCTCTCTCTCTCTCTCTCTCTCTCTTTTTTTGTGTGTGTGTGTGTGTGTGTGTGTGTGTGTGTGTGTGTGTGTGTGTGTGTGTGTGTGTGTGTGTGTTGTCTCTGTGTTGCAGGTGGTTGACGTACCTGTTGATCCTGATCTTGGACCTCATCATCTGCTTGGTAGCCTGCCTTGGCCTCGCCAAACAGTCCCGCTGGCTGCTCACCACGTAAGTAAACACACACACACACACACACACACACACACACACACACACAACACACGACACATGCCATGAACATGACATTAATTGTCATTCGGTTTTTGTAATGTAAAGTTAACACTGTTTTGGGGTCAGACATTACAAAAAACGAATGATACTTTATGACAATGATCAGAAACATTTTGAAGACATGTTACAGTGTTACAACAATGCATGATACATGGCATGCCATGTTTATGGCAGGTTTATGTCGCTCTTATGTTGAAAACCCAAGAAAAAGTGTAACAGACACGTCTGTAGGGCTCAATGGTGTTTTTTGCCCCCGATGGCACCTTCCAGGCAGCACAGCCTAAAAGGCACTACCCTTACCCTATTCCTAACCCTAACCCCCTCAACCCTCATCCTTACCCTAAACTGAGTGGAGTAGTGCCTTGAAGGCAGCACTGCCAGGAAGGCACCGTTGAGGACAAAAAATACCAAAGACCGTCTGTAGGAGTCGCTATCTTTTCCTGTCTATCATTATCAGTTAGGCCCTAATAATTGACATGATCCTATTCAGGTGAGAATAGGCTACCTTGGCTCCCTTGATCTCACTTAAAACCCCAATTTGCAGGATTTAACAAAATTGTATCGGCTG
>JAODXP020000032.1:3047946-3066361 GCA_027497455.2 Sardinella longiceps
TATCACAACCATCCCCATTAGATGGTTAATAAATAGCTTATTACCATCAATAAGAAGTTAATTGGAAAGTTAGGGTTTAAATTAGTTCAATGTCAGTTAATTAACCCTTAATTAGTTAAGTGTGCTTAATTCTATGCTAATGCTTAATTAGTTCTACATCTGACACTAATAATTGATCTTTGTATTTTTGGTTTGTCTTCGTTTCTCTCTGCTTTCAGGAACCAGACAGCGCTTTTCGGTGGGAACCCTCGTTATGAGAATGTCCCTCTGATTGGCCGAGGCTCGCCTCCTCCTTCGGTGAGAGAACATGTCCTCTTTAGGGAAACAAATATAATATGACTACAGACACATATACACACTCTCTCTCGCTCTCTCTCTCTCTCTCTCTCTCTCTCTCTCTCTCTCTCTCTCTCTCTCTCTCACTCTCTATCTCACACACACACACACACACACACATACACACACACACATGCACGCATACAGATTCAGACATTCAAGTTTACACACACAAATACACTTGCTACATTCAAGTACATACACGCACACACACACACACACACACACACACACACACACACACACACACACACACACACACACTCAAATACACTTACTTTTGCAATCAAGTACATATTTATACTGTACACACACACACACAAATACACTTACTCTTGCATTCAAGTACAGACACACACACACACACACACACACACAAATAAATACACTCGCAAACAGACACATACACACACACACACATACACAGTATATTGTCTTTCTTCTCTCTCTCAGTCTCTGTCTTTTTAAGGATTAGAGTTCTTGACTGGAGGAGATTTGTTCTTGGCAGGCGAGGGATGCGCAAACACTTCCAGCGGCGCTCCGTTAGAGATTTAGCCTGATTCTCTTTTCACAAACACCCAATTCTACACCTCGTAAATCCTAATCTTTTCATCCTGTCTACCACGTCGACACACACACACACACACACACACACACACACACACACACACACACACACACACACACACACACACACACACACACACACACACACACACACACACACACACACCACTGTGGAATAGCCTCAGCACATACTGTATAAATCTCACAACTTCACAGAATCGCAGGCGAACTTGTATTTATTTAGCATCTATCATCACTAGACTTGTTTCTGGCTTCAGAACAGTGGCTGGATTTTCTTGTAGGCATACAACAATATATATAAACTAAATAAGTTATCAAAATAGTTTTGATCGAAGTATTTTTTTTTTTTTTTTCAATTTTTTACCTACTAGTCCGTTAGCCTTTTGTTTCGTTTTGGTGTTTTTTTTCTCAGTTATCTGTAGTTTGAATCTTCTTTCGCTCGGCTGATGTCTTGGCGCGGTGCTGTCTTCAGGGTCTCCGTATGTGTGTGTGTGTGTGTGTGTGTGTGTGTGTGTGTGTGTGTGTGTGTGTGTGTGTGTGTGTGCGCGCTTCGCACCTGTTTGCTCGCTACCCCTCTCATCAGCACTAGACCTTCCCATCTGACTGCCCAACATGCTGACCCCCAGCTGTAGCCATGGGGCGGTGGGAGAGGGAGAGATGACGCTTCCTGCATTTAAACTAGCTCCCAGAAATTACTTTTGCCCTCTCCCTAAGGACACACTCACTCCTTATTCATGTGAGGAGCCGCAGTAGAAGGGTAGGACAAAAGGTCAGTCAGCTTGGAACTGAGAGCATTTCGGGGATGAAAGTATTTAAGTGTTTTATTGTCTGTATTATTTGCAAGTTAATTGCAAACATAGGTCAGTTGTGCATCACAGCACTGAAAACTTAAAGGTTGGCGCACACTGCACAAAATGCCAAATTCAAATGAAAAAAAATATTGAAAAATTCATGAGGAAATTTTGCATCTTGTGTTGAAGGGCTAAGTTGTATGAATATTTTATCACCTGGCGTTATGACATCCACAAAATATTTACACGGAGAAAGCTTTCACTGTATAGAAAACAATGTGCAGTAAAGCAGAAATAAGCTTGTATAGTTTATTGCTATTACAAAACAGCATAAATGCCTCAAAATCAACAGCCATTTCAAACTAAATTTCTTACAGACTTTCGCTTTGTTTTGAAATCTTTGGGGTTTGAAGAGATTTTGTTAATTTTCCTTATCTCTTCATAATGATAATAATGAATAAGGATGATATTGCAGACGTGAAAGAAGATTTGTAATCAGTTGTGATACACCATGTCAATCTGTAAAGTCTATGACCATTTTATAGATATAATTTTACAGTATAACAGTATAACATTTGTTATAACTCTTCATGAGTGTATTTCTGATGCCTCTGTGGAGACAGACTTTAAAAAAAATCTTTTACCAAGAATTCTTCCTCTATGCACAGGGATGGCTAGGTATTAACACGTAAATCATTTTCTTTCATACTCTGATAATAGCCATGAATATTACGTTTTTAAAGAGAGTGGATTATTTTGTAGCTCCTTTGTACAATTTTTTGTCCCTTTTTTAACTTTTGTAGGAAAGTGGAAAGTAGGAAAGTAATCAGTGCCTTTCTTTGCAAATCTTGTCAGTTGACGTGTAGAGAATTTTGAAGAGAGTCTCTTCCCTTCTCTGGTCCTTCAGAGACTTTGTTTATGTGCCTTTTGAAATGACTCTGTCTGCTTCTGTCTCTCTGGCTTACTGTTTAATCCCAATGCAAAAGTGGCCTTGGTTTGTTTTCAGCTAATTGCCTTATGTTTTTGCTTGTTTGTTTGTTTGTTTCTGTGTTTGTATGTTTTCTTTTCCTTCTTCCTTCCTCTTAATTTAATACAATTTTTGAAGATAAACTCACAGCAATTTAGAAACCGAGTAAGTTATTGATTTCCTTCTACTTCTGTCTGATCTGTTGTCTCACATGTCCACCATTTTGTATGTTTGTTGTTTATTTTTTTCTTCTTCTTCTTCTTTCCCTGACACTGCTCCTGTCTCACTTTGTTAAACCTGTTGCCCCCTCCCTGCCTCTAGCTCACCCCTGGCATGGCTTTGATCAAATTGTATCCAATCAGTGTGTGTATAGTGTTGCCATTTCCTTATTTATCAAAGACAGGATTTAAACCCCTCCCATTACAGTGTAGACCCCTCCCACTGTCCATTTTATGGGCATGTCAGTTATTGACTGATACTGCCCGACCTTTGACCCTTCCCAGATACACTGTAGGTATGTCTGTGCATGCTGGCTACATTCAGGTGTGCCATTCTATAGACTTAGACCACTGTGAGGTTCTTCTTCAGGGGTGCCATATTGTGTGCTATAGAATATCCTAGAATTCTTGACAGTATTTCTCCTCTCTATGTCAGCAAAGTCTCCCCTGAAAAGTGTTAATTTTATTTTTAAATAACATGTCACCAAACTGTTATAACCCACATCCTATCCAAATGGTGTTTTTTTGTTTTGTTTTGTTTTTTTTTAAAAAAAAAACAGACCCGTTAAACCCGCTTGCTGTGTGTGGACACATTACTGCCCTTCTCACTGTCTATAACCGATGTGTCACAAATTCTGTTTGTTATTTTTTTTCTCTGAGATTCTGCGTATATTGTTCCCACACACTGACATGAATAACACATTAATACGCCAATGCTGTAATTGCAATTAAGGTTCTGTCATTGCAGTGCATGTAAAGAGAGAGAGAGAGCCCAGAGCGTTTTGGTAACGTTTCATAGCTCTCGCTCGATACCTTTCCTCAGTATAAAGTCTTAAGTCTTCAATCTATGTCTGTCTCTCCCATCTCTTTGCAGTACTCGCCGACCATGCGGGCCACATACCTGTCCATGACGGAAGACCAGATACGACACTTCGGGAACGACTTCCAAGCATGAGCCTTAGGAGTCGCATGGCGTCACTCTGTGTCTTCTTCTTATTATTATGTCTATGAAATCCATATGGGTCAACACCAGTACGCACGCGCACACACTGGAAAATGATATCTCTCTCCAAAATGATACAAAAATATGAATGTGTGTGTGTGCCAGAGAGAGAGAGAGAGAGAGCTAGAGATGAGGTGTGTGTGTGTGTGTGTGTGTGTGTGTGTTTGTGTGTTTTGTAGCGGTCTCAGCACCCCCCTGCTGCTTATGGACATTTACCTTTGGAGGAGGAAGAAGCAGAGCTAGAGGATGAGGAAGAGGAGGAGGTGGAGAAAAGTGCTGGAGATTCCACACAGATGTTGCTGCCACATGTCTGTCTTGTGTAGTACATACAGTCCGAAGCATCTCAGGACTATTATTCAACAATGCAACCCTTCATCATCCTCTGCCCTCTGGCCCTCGCTGATCTCCTCGGCCCACAGTCTCTCCCTGACCTTCCCCTGCTTCCCCTGCCTAATCTATTAACCCCCTGGTCTGAATCCGCCACCTTGTCACTTCAATGTCAATGTGCATCGGAACATATAGCATATACCAGCCGCCTTCTGTCTGTCTTCCGTAAATGCTGGTAGTTTATGAACAAGGACGGGAGATGCTCTTGAATGGTAACAGAAGCACATCATTTTTAACCGAATGGAACTCAGCGGACTTTGAAAGAAAAAAAAATGGTCTGGAACCTTGTCTTTACCTCACATGAGGGTTAATGAAGAGAGTCAGAAGAACTCATAACATGTTTGGCAACAGACTTGTTAAAAAAAATTCTCATTGCATATCTATGGAGGACTTGTGCAACTCCACTCTTACATGCAGTCATCTTTGTGTATATTGATAGGAAAGTGTAGTGAGGAATTGACTAAAATTAGTGATAGTAAATGTTGGTTTTTGTAATGATTACCATGGATCCATTATCTTTACTTTGGCCAATGTAGTAAACAACAACAACAACAACAACAACAAAGATTGAATATGTTCAATATGGAGTAACATTCTTTAAGCTAATCTTCTTGTCTGTTTGAGGGTGAAGAAAATAATGATGTTAAACAGAAAATGCTTAGCATGTCCTTTGTGCCTCTTTTTTTCTTGTCTTTTTTTCTTTTTTCTTTTTTTCTTTTATCTCCTTCCCCACTCAACCTCTTGGCACACTGTATATTGAATTGAAATTCTGATTTGTGTTGTGTGCGTAAGGGCAGTTTGCTGGACTCAGAGGACGCCAACTTACATGTATGTGTTTACAGAGTGTTCTGTAGCCTATATGAGCACATGTGTATTCACCGGTGTTTACTGAGGTGTGTGTGTATGTATGTATGTGGTCAAATCAGTCTAATGGTGGAGACGATGACATTTTGAAACTTGATATTCAATTATGTTCAACATTTAAATCACAGGATCCATAATCCTGTAGTGAAACTAAACTTTTTTTTTTCTTCAAATGATGTTTTTTTCCTAGTTCTGATGAAGCACAAGATAATTTCTATAAAGTGCTTATGAAACTGAAGTAAGGAGTGATTGAGTTGGTACAGGTTGCCTACTGTGCACGCATGTTGGCCTATCCTTGCCTACTCCACGCCTTTCAAACTGAGCCATTCAATTGCCACTTTCTGTTCACATAGGCCTACTCCACTGAAACTCATTTCCCATAGCCATGAATAACCAACTTCTGTACATAGCATGTGTAATAACAATTTAATTGTGTGTGCGTGTGTGTGTTTTTTAATAAAATGTTTTATCTGTCTAGTCAGTAGCACAAGGCTATAGCCTAATATGCTATTCTGACTAATAGGCCTAAAACAATTTGGATATACTTCTGAATTTATGGAGCAATTTGAGTTGCTCAAAGACAACAATGAAGGGGAATACTGTGGTAAGAACTTGTGTAGCCTTTTTTTTCCTTTTCAATTCTTTCTTTCTTTTTTTTTTTTTTTTACAAAATTGATGGAGTAGGCAAGGCTAAATTTTGTTTGAAGAAAGAAAAAATAAATCTTCCATTGTCATTTTTTCACAGCGCCTTTTTTTCATAATTGACTTTTTTCCCCCTCTTTATTCTGATGTTGGCTGCATGAGTCGACACTTTCCTCCACAGTGGTGTTGCGTTGTTTCTATGTAACGTTATTTTTGAAAAAATAACGGTGTAGACAATAAAAGTACTTTTCAACATGATGCTTATATTTCATTGAAGCGTGAAGCATGAGTGTGATGAAATGAATGCAAGGTCCTGTTTGAATTATAGGCTAAATTCTCAAAAGTCACTAAATTAATGGATTAAAACCAGATAGTCCGGTTCCTTATGATCAAATTTTAGCCTCAGTGGGAAGTAATTTGGGGGTTTGGTAAATTACACATTCTTGGAAAGGTTATTGTATAAGCAGTAAGAAAATAAATGTTTGCATCGGGGGCCTATACGATAGGCCTATACCTCAATGTAGCTATTTTTTCTCTTTAGTCCACTCAAAATAAAACTGAATAGGCTGCAGTCTATGAAAAGTAGCATTTTTTGTAGGCTATTACATTTTTTTTTTAAAGTTAATTTTAATATAGGCCTAAAAATGAGCTATACTGCACTAATACTAGGCCTAATTGTTGTATTAATGGGTAGTTAAGAGATGAAGAGGGTGACACCTGTCTCAATTTAATATTATATGACACCTTGTGGAGCATGCTTTCAGAAAAGGTATCTATTTGAAGGGAAGATAGTGTCTTATTATTGCCTCTGGTCCAAATTGACTACTAGGCTATAGCCAAAGTTACCAGTAGCCTACTAAGGGGAGGATGGAACCTGTCTAAGTTTATGTTTTCTGAGATCCTGAGGCCTAGATTCTAGTGTAAAAAAAGTATTAGCCTACTTATCGAGGTAAATTACCTTTTCAGGACTAGTCTATTCCAGAGCGGTATAGAAAGCTCTCTATGGCTCTGGTCTATTCCATGGGCAGTTTGGTAGGCTATGAGAAATGCACCCAAATTCTCAATTTCTATATTCTGCCTCATAAACATCTAGGCAAATGCAAACATTGATTTTCTGGCTCAGTACGCAATTACCTTTCTAAAATGTTTAATTTGCATAAAAATTCCCACAAAAAATAGCCCACATTACGAACTGGGCCACAGAACGTGAGCGTGTGGGCGGGTGATGTTGCTAGGATACCATAAACTTTGACAGATTTCAACTCGTGGTACAGGAAATCCCAAACATTGGAGTGAAAATTCATTCACTCCTTCGTATTTAATCTGTCATCCCCAGGGGTGAAGGTAAGAATGGCATCATTATTGAAGTTGCAGTTAAATCTCTTAATTGACTATTCTTTGACCTACGGGGATAACCGAGTAATTCTACAGTATGTCGAAATGAAGCTAGACCTAAATGTTAGCAAGCAGTTTTGGCTAACTATGATAACCCCGTTAGCCAGTGAAGTTGGCCTATGTCAGCTTCAGTTCTTGTTAACCAGTCTATGCTTTGTAATAAAGTATGATGTGCATGTTTTTATGTCAAGGTAATGTAAAGGTATCCGTCAGTAATTGTTGTCTTTCAATATTTGCCCAACACCTCTCAATACATTTTACGTCCGCAGCATTCACAATGGAGATTGTGTATGTGTATACAAAGAAGCGCAGCGAGTTTGGCCGACAATGCAATTTCTCGGACCGGCCAGCTGAGCTGCATGTGGACATCCTTCCAGACCCCTCCCTCGCTGCTAACTTCGTAGACAGAGACCCATGTGATGTGCCGACACAATGCACGCAAGAGATGTCAGAGCATGAGGTTGGTTGCTTGTGTTTGCTACCCACACCTGACTCATGAAACGAATCTTGTCCTATTATAGGGGCGTACATTAAACACCATCTGTTGAATGAAATAATTGCAATTTATCTTAGTTTAATTCACTTGGCCTCCATATGGATTTTAAGAAGAGTTAGGCCTATTTATTGATAGGCCCAAGTTTGTATGACATTAGATAGATAGGCCTAGACAGATAGATAGATAGATAGATAGATAGATAGATAATGGGGATTCATATTCTGTCAATAAAAAGTCTCACAAGCAAGCATAGCACTCTCCCACCGCTTAGCATAGTATCCCCAACCAACATCTACACATATCTTCTCAGGCAAAGTTAGCACATGCTCACACAGAAAACACTTTAATTCCGAGCTACAAAGGCAGAAATCACAATGCTTCTCCCATATCATGCCTGTCTCTCCATGCTAAGGACCTGTGTCTGTGCCCTGGTGGCAGGAAGCTGTGTGAAATAACAGTTTAGGATTTGGCTGGGGGTTGTGTGTTGGCGACACTTGGCAACCGGGTGATCAGTGGAGGAGGTCCGGTTGGAGTGTATTCTTGTACAGCAGGAGGAGGTGATAGGGGTTAGTGGAGACTAGACTGCTTTGAGTTTGAGAATGGCTGATTGTCTCTGTTGGCTGCATTCATGGATCTCCCTGTGAAAATATAGACAGACTGTGTGTGTCCAGTATGATGTGAAAAATCTTTTCTCCACCAGGTGAACACAGACCGTTATGAATCTGAGTCACGGGGCATAAACCATGTGGAAGGAGGCTGGCCTAAGGATGTCAACCCCCAGGAGATGGAACAGACCATTCGCTTTCGCAAGAAAGTGGAGAAGGACGAGAGCTACATCAACACCATCATGCACTTGGGCAGTGTAAGTGCTGCCGCCTCCTCTTCATTAGAGTGTGCAGACTATGACACTGAGCGTCAAATAATACATTTGGAAACATGACGAGACCTCAACAACATAATGGGACCCTTAGGTCCTGACACGCTGTGGACCGCCATAAAAGATCTAGTGGACCTAATTAGGCTCTTTCAATCAGCTTACACTTTCAGACCTACAGGAGCCTTTTGATACCCACTGTCTGAAAACATGAAAGGAAATATGACTGATAATTGCACAGGAGAGAGTAGTTTGTTATTGATTCTGATTTATAGAGCCGATTGAAAAACACTTTAATTGGGCTAAAGGAAGCATTCATTTAAAATTAGCCCGAAAAATGGTACATGGTACATTTGTCAATATAGCCACTTCTGAAAAAGCCTGGTGATGGTTAGTGAGGTCCAACTTCCGCTTCAAAGCGGCTTGGGGTGCTTTGAAAAGCCCTGGCTGTATTAAAAGCCTCATTATATGATAAGATAAGATAGTACTTTATTCATCCCGTAGGAAATTCAAGATGCAGCTTGATGTTCCATAAGTTATGCTTCAGCGCTTAAAAATAATAGGATTTGATTTGATATGAAACACTGTGTGATAATAGCTAGTGTTGCATACAATATTGCTTTCAATACTTTCCAACAAAGTGAAGCCATCTTAGGTGATATGATCCACAGCAGCTTGCTTGACAGACTTGGTATTCCAGTGGTGGTAGAGGGAAAAGTAATGGCAGCTCCCTCTCCGTGACAGACCTGTGTTCCTCCTCACCACAGCTCATGGAGCACTGCATCCAGCAGAACAACGCCATCGACATCTACGAGGAGTACTTCGACTGCCAGGAGGTGGTGGAGGAGGCTGAGGAGCAGCCGTTGGCCAAGACCATCAACGTCTTCAGGTGTGGCAGCCAGCCGTGACTGTGGTGGTGCATCCGTGAAAAATGTTTTGTGTGTGTTTGCGTTGTTGTGTCCTGTGTTGTTGTTGTTGTTTTGTTCTGTTCTCGTTGTGTCAAAACTGAGTTTTGTCTTCTTTCCCACAGGCTGTGTGGTTGGCCTAATAAATTCTCTCTCTCTCTCTCTCTCTCTCTCTCTCTCTCTCTCTCTCTCTCTCTCTCTCTCTCTCTCTCTCCTCATTAACACAACCCTGGCACATCTATGAAACATACACAAGTCCATGTTTACATTAATATTTCATAAACTGTGTCCTAAATAGTTTAAATTGACTACTTTCACCATGGAATTGTAAAGCTATATTGTAAAGATGTACTTTATTACTTGTATGGAGTTGACAGGGATTATGTAACAAAAGGTCTAATAGGAATAATAGAGGACAAGACAAAGACCTAGCCTATGTCCAGTTAAAAGTTATGTTGTCCAATGTCCACAGTGCGTCAGTGCCAGTAATGCCACCTCTAAGATGTTCATTTTCTATTTTAACAACGCATAAGTAGTTTGTATTTTGGGAGTAGTTTGGGGATGTATTGGAGAAGTGTTGTTGTTCTTGTTTTTTTTATTTTTGAAACAGTCTTTTGTCTCCCATAGAGATCCCAACCCGGTGAAGCGCACAGCTACCAGTCTGTCCTGGCACCCGGATGGCAGCCGCAAGCTGGCCGTGAGTTACGCCTCCCTCGAGTTCCAGAGGACCACTCAGGACATTTGCTATGACTCCTACATATGGGATATTGGTGTGTTCTCACTCATTCTTTCCATCTATCTATCTATCTATCTATCTATCTATCTATCTATCTATCTATCTATCTATCTATCTATCTGTCTGTCTGTCTGTCTGTCTGGTCAAATGTATGTACTGTGTCTATAGTATTTATTTACTTGTAGTCTGTATATCTTTTTTTCTCTCTCTTAAAAAAAATGAATGCAATTTCACTACTTGTCAACAACAGTAGGTGATGTATGTGACAAATTAACTCTCTTGAATCTTAAATCTGTTGCCTGTATCTCTGTACTGTACGTGTCTTTATCTGTGTAACGTTTACACGCTTATCTTTTGCTTCATGCCCTGCAGAGAACCCCAATAAGCCTGACATGACTCTGAAGCCGGTGTCCCCGCTCGTCTGTCTGGAGTACAACCCCAAGGACTCCCACGTGCTCATCGGAGGAAGTTACAACGGCCAGCTCGGTGAGTCAACACTAAACTCTCTCAATAACTTTTAGTTCGCGACAGCCAGGCACTGGCTTCATTTTTTTTTACAACAAGCCTGATTCCTCTGTATCTCGTCACAAAGACCTTATGAAACCATGTTCTCATACGGTATGAGCTCATGGCCAAAAGCTTGCATCACCCGTTTCACCGTAGCAAGTCATGACTTAGCCTGCACATCCTTTGCCTGCAAGGTTGTCTGTCTCACTCATCCCATTCACTCTGTATATGCTGTCTGGAATAAAATGAGCATTTAAAAAAAAAAAAAAGTCTGTCACAGTCTGCGCCACAGTATGTCTCTGGCTGGCCATCATTTTTCTCTTATAGGAGTGGGTTATGTAAGGCCATTCAAGGACAGCTATAGGCCATCTCTGTCTGGTCTGAAACTGGTTCAAACTGCTGACTGTGAAGTGAACTGATTTTGCAAAGAGTCTGATTTGCATTCCGCTTTTCATCCATATTCATGTGTCCACCTGTGTGTGTGTGTACGCATGCTGATGTTTGTGGTGTGTGTGTGTGTGTGTGTGTGTGTGTGTGTGTGTGTGTGTGTGTGTGCGTGTGTGTGTGTTTGTGTGTCTCTGTGTGTGTGTGTTATGCTCTTTAAACACTTGTGTTTGTGTATGTGTGCACATGCATATATGTGCCTCAGTGTGTGTGTGTGTGTGTGTGTGTGTGTGTGTGTGTGTGTGTGTGTGATGTTCTTTAAACATGTGTGTTTGTGTTAGTGTACACATACAGTGGTTGTACACAGGTTGCTTTATTCCCACAGACACTCACACTTCTGCTGCTGTGGTGTTCTCTCACTCTTTTCTTTTGCATATGCACACGTTCGCCCGCTCGCCCGCTCACCGACCGACCGACTGACCGACCCGCTGCCTCGTCCTTGCTCAGCCTACTGGGACACGCGCAAAGGCAGCCAGCCTGTGGAGATGTCGGCCATCGAGCACAGCCACAGGGACCCCGTCTACAAGGTCATCTGGCTCCAGTCGAAGACGGGCACAGACGCTTTCTCTGCCTCCACAGATGGCCAGGTCAGCAGGTGGAACTTCACACAACTCCCCTCCCACGGCTTTCTGTTTTGTTGGGTTTTTTTATTATTATTATTCTACCCACAGAAATAGAAAGAGAACAGATCGACCCTGCATGGGAGATTAATTACCTGTAGATTAGAGCGACACGGGTAGCCTTGGGGAAGGAGTGAAGAAGCCTCGTGTTTAATACTTTGATTAAGTGATTTCAGCGAATATTCATGATCTTTCCCATGTGTGTCCTGTTTTTATGTATCTTTACTGATGTATATCTAAAGGGGCATTCACACTAAGAACAATAACTATGAAGACATGTAGATATCGCTACAATTACAGTAATATGGATGACAGCGTCCACTTTCAGAGGGACTTTTAAAACAATAAGAGCATAACAGCCAATGATAAAGCATGTCATTTTATACATGAATTTTTCCCCTATGAAGGCAGACCTACTGCACATTATCGTTCATCGGTGTGGAAATATTGTTATTGTTGTATGTTATAGCTATTCCAGGTGTGAACGGACCTTAAATCTGTGCCTAAATGTTATAGATAGTGGGGGCCATTGTCAAGGCCTCCATACCATAAATCTACCAACGCATTTCCTGGTCCTTCTCTGCCTCTCTCCCACTGGTCTACTCACTCTCTCTCTCTCACACTTTCCTGTCACATCACCACTGTCTCTAATGTAGTAATTGACCTAGATATGTCCTAGATCGGTCTCGAGACATCCAACTCAACCAGAACAATGAATTTCATAGATGTCTTGAATGATGGGTAGTGTATGTGTGTGGTAGAGAGAGAGAGAGAGAGAGAGAGAGAGAGAGAGAGTGGAAAAAAAGAAGAAAAAAGTACTTTATGATGTATGTCTTTATTCTTTATTCTATAGATTCTTGAATGATGGGTAGTGTATGTGTGTGGTAGAGAGAGAGAGAGAGAGAGAGAGAGAGAGAGAGAGAGAGAGAGAGAGAGAGAGAGAGGGAAAGAAAGAAGAAAAAAAATACTGTATGCTGTATGTCTTTATTCTATAGATGTAAATCTACTGTGTCTCTCTGTCTGGTGTCTGTGTCCTAGGTGCTGTGGTGGGATATCCGTAAGTTTACTGAGCCCACGGAGCGTCTGGTCCTGGACCCCAGCAAAAAGGGCAACCTGGAGAACGCTCTAGGGGCCATCTCTCTGGAGTTTGAGACCACCATGGTAGGAGACTATAGGCTACAGTCCATACCACTACTAGAGCCATACTGACTCATCTAGTAGAGAAGTCATGATAGAAGGGCTACTTAAATCTACTGTCCTGTAAACATGCAGTGCATTGCTTACAGTAAACATACAGTAAACATAAACAAACATACTGTATAGTACAGTAGCCTAGAACTCTAGACGTACCCTAGCAGTAGCAAATTTATGCTATAGTCTGGCTAATAGTACAGTGCAGTACACACACACACACACACACACACACACACACACACACACACAACCACATCACACATGATATATAGACAGTATTTTTTATTTTATGTTTTCATCCACTCCTCCATGGTATTTTAAACCCAGGCAGTCATGCATCATTGCACTGCTGAGCGTGTTATACATGAACCGTTACTGTATTTGATACTTTGACTGCGTGACAAGAGCAAAGCCACTGAATCTAGATAGTCACCCTCTCGTTTTCCAGCCCACCAAGTTCATGGTGGGGACGGAACAGGGCCTGGTGGTGTCCTGCAACCGCAAGGCCAAGACGCCCGCCGAGAAAATCGTGGGCACCTACAGCGGCCACCACGGGCCCATCTACTCCCTGCAGAGGAACCCGTTCTTCCCCAAAAACTTCCTGACCGTGGCCGACTGGACAGCACGCATCTGGTCCGAGGACATCAAGGAGTCTTCCATCATGTGGACCAAGTAAGAGCGTCCTGTCGTTCGGTACGGTGAGGCAGAGCAATGGTGAACACGAGGAAAACATGAAAGCAATGGTTCAGCTTCAGTCAAGCATAGACCTGTTGCACCTGCCTGCTGACTGCACTAGATAGGGAGTGGAACGAACGAATTTGGAACAATTGGCGTCTGTTTCCCCTAAAGCATAGCTGCTTACCAGTTAGCAACTAAGTTGGCAATGGGAAATTGCATTGCAACCTACAAAGTTGCTAACTTAGTTAGCAGCTATGCTTTTGGATAACTTAGGGTGCAATGTGCTGTCCCTCCCTTCAGGTATCACACATCCAACCTGCTGGACGGCTGCTGGAGTCCCGTGCGCCCCTCCGTCTTCTTCACCGTCAAAATGGACGGGACTTTAGATGTGTGGGACTTCCTGTTCAAGCAGAACGACCCCACGCTCACCCTCAAGGTACTACAGTACAATATATGACGCTCCAAATGTCAGGGGGATATCGCCTAGGTGTGTACTATGATGTGCTGAAGACTATTAGAGACATCTGTCTCAGTGTTACAAATTTACCAATTCATATGAAAGATTTCATGCACATTAATAATGTCAACACATGGGAAGGAAATTTAGTAATTGACCTAGATATGTCCTAGATCGGTCTCGAGACATCCAACTCAACCAGAACAATGAATTTCATAGATGTCTTGAAATGATGGGTAGTGTATGTGTGTGGGTAACATTTGGTGGCTCTGGGCTCTGTGAATGGCAGAGAGAGAGAGAGAGAGAGAGAGAGAGAGAGAGAGAGAGAGAGAGAGAGAGAGAGACGGAAGCTAAGCTGATCTGTCTCAGTCTACCTGAAGCAGGGGATGGCAGATGGCACTGTGTTGCACAAACAAAATCAGGGGGGTGCCTTCTTGGTCAGTCAGCGCTTCTGCTCTGTCTGATTACATTGAGTGTCACAGTCAGTGTGTGTGTGTGTGTGTGTGTGTGTGTCAATGTCAATGTATTCTTTGTGCATGTATAATACAAACGTGTGTTTTTATACAATTCTATATGTGTATTAACTTATATTTGAGCTCAAATACTGTGTATTTTTTTTGTGTGTGTGTGTGTGTGTGTGTGTGTGTGTGTGTGTGTGTGTGTGTGTGTGTGTGTGTGTGTGTGTCATCAGGTGTGTGATGAGGCTCTGTACAGCATGCGGGTGCAGGACAATGGACGCTTCATCGCCTGTGGCTCCCAGCTGGGCACGGCCACGCTGCTGGAGGTCTCATCTGGCCTCTGCACACTCCAGAGGAACGAGAAGGCCTTAGCCACAGCGGTGAGGAGAACCAACACACACATGACGCACATTTCCTCAACAGCACTAACCTAGCACACTAACCTAGAGAGGAGTTGTCTATTTTACAGCCTAGTTACCTCTGCCAAGGAGGTTATGTTTTATTCGGAATTTGTTTGTCTGCCTGTTTATTTGTTTGTCCGTTTATTTATTTCTCTGTTAATTTTTTCTCATTTCTACAACAGCACTAACCTAGCACACTAACCTAGAGAGGAGTTGTCTATTTTACAGCCTATTTAACTCCGCCAAGGAGGTTATGTTTTTGCCGGAATTTGTTTGTCTGTTTTTTTTTTACCAGAAGTGTGTCTTTCCCTAAGGAAGAACCCATTTAATTTCGGTGATTATTTGAATCAAGATCTGAATACAGGAATTTTTTTTGAAGAGTTCCTCACTACTGACATCTGTATACGCCAGAACTCTAGAGGGTGTCAGTCAGGTTCAAGTGCATTTTTTACTGTAGTTGTTAACGTAGCTGACATGTTTCACATTAGATAGAGTTTAAAATATTGAGATGTTGTGTTTGCTTACTGAGTCACACAGCGTATGTTCTGTGTGTAATCTTCCTCTTTTTCACCTTTCCAAACATTTAATATCCAGTGTAATTTTCTATGTGTGAGGGTTGTTAGATGGTTTGAGTCAGAATGCTCATAGAGTGCACATGTCATGGCCACAGCTAGGGGGAGCTGTGGCAAAGCGAGAGCATCCTGGTCATAGATCAGTGCATGTGCCCGTAGGGATCCATTCCTGCCTCAATCTCTTCTCACTCTCATTTCCTGTCACTCTTAACTGTCCTGTCTTTATTAAGGCAAGAAGCTTTCAAAAAAACATACTTGAAATAGATAAAGACCACAAACACAGATGCAGTCGTATCTTTACTGATAAGTGCACAATCAGCATGCAAAGAAACAAACACAAAACTGTAGAAAACCAAACGGAAAGCTGGAGTAGACTACAATGTGGTCTTTTATGGTGCAATTAGCGAGGCTGCCTTATCAAGAAAGGCCATTCCATATCGCTGAAGAGATACCTTGACCAAAAGCTAGTTTTGAATGATCTCTGTCCATATTTGGACAAGATCATTAACTAACAACAGTTTGCTTCTCCTCTTCTTATCTGAGAGATCCCAGGAAAAGCAGGAAGTTATTCATGATCCGTAATAGTGATTAGTAGAATCTGCTGTAGTGTGTGCCTTCATCTGGCTCAGTGCTGCTGTTGACTAGATCTTTCAGGATCACCATGGTGGATCATTGTAGTTAGGTCAGTTAATGTTGGTGTCCTACCTACACCACCTATGGATGAAGGTCCACACCCTTGACCTCACCCATGCCCAACTGCCCTTGACTGATCCGAGGGCATTTCCCTAACTCAAGCTTATTAGTTCTCTCTCACTGATTTCTTATCATTTATCTTTACATTTATACACACTTTATTCACACTTTTATCTAAATCAACTTAATATATCAACTATCAGTTCAGTCAGGGCTGGTCTAAACGATCAATCAATCCCATCAATACCTGTCCTTACTTTTTTACACCTTTAAATCAGATAAAATAGAATAAGATAATATTTTATTCATCCCATATGAAATTGAATTTCACTTCTATCAAATGAAGTCCAACTAGCCACATGATCGCTTTGAAATAAAGGACACAGTCCCAACCCAAGTGTAGTTACATATTTTGTGTACAGTGCCTATGCTAGAAATAGGAAAGTCTGACCTGAGCTTATTTCATCATTCTTCACCATCCTATCAAAACAAAGGCTCAAAATCATTGTGAAGATTATCAATATATGTGTGTGTGTGTGTGTGTGTGTGTGTGTGTGTGTGTGTGTGTGTGTGTGTGTGTGTGTGTGTGTGTGTCCGGCCAGATGTTTGAGCGCGAGACCAAGCGGGAGAAGATTCTGGAGGCACGGCACCGTGAGATGAGGCTGAAGGAGCGCAGCCGCTCCGAGCAGAGCAAGGAGGACGACGGCGGCAAAGAGATGGACGGCGAGGAGAGCGCCGACGACATGCTAGTCCGCACCGAGAAAGAGTTCTTTGACCTGGTGGTGTCAGAGAAGAAGAAAAGGGAGAAAGAGGAGGAGAAGGAGAAAGACAGAGAGGAGGTGAGGAAGATGTACTTTTAGTGTTTTGTTTTGTTTTGTTTCAATTAAACCATTTAAATTCTGTGTCATCTTAGTTGCTGTTGGAAGGATTGTCAGAAAATTCCTTTGACTAATAGTGAAACACTGAAGGATTTCAAGTTGGTTTCAAAAAAGACCCTTTCTTTAGAAGGTTCCATGTTGAATCTTTATTGATTCCTCTGTTAGAACCACCAGAGAACACTGTTTATTCAGAGTGGAACAAAAGATCTTTAGTCCTCTGCTGGAGCACTTTTGTGACCCGAACATGTTACGTAAGGCCTCAGTCAATACCAGTTTCCTCAGTGAATTCACACACGCACGCTTTTGCCTGGTGGTCACCAAGGAGCTCCCATTCGTTATTGCTCAGATGCTCAGCTGGTGTCCGATGGAGGCTGTTGTCTCCACTCAGTCTGCTCCATTAGCTCCAGTACCTGCCAGATGTAACGGCACCTTGTCACCACCAGATTACAGCTCATCTTGGTCCGCTGGCCAGGGGAGATAAGGCAGGCCTGCCTGGCGGTTATATTTAGCTGGGTGCCTAAACCTAAATGCATCTCACACACACACATGCATGCACACACACACACACACACACACACACACACACAAACACACACAGAAAACGAGAATCAATAACCATTAGTGATGCGGTTGAATGTCTGAATGCAGCTACGTCAGCAGGTTGGTCCAGTGGCATCACAATGTACCACCAGCTCAACACAAGCCCCCAGGGGCTGTGCTTGCATCCAAGTCACCTTTTTGTCAGAATTCACATTTGCGTGCACACACACACACACACACACACACACACATATATACATACAGCTCTTCAGTTGTGAATTGTACATTGTAATTTCCGCAGTCCTATAATTAGTGAAATGACTCACAATGCAGAATGGTTTATAATTGTGAGAGTCTGATTGAGTTGGCATATTGCAGGAAATTATAGGCCTCGGCTGATGCATTAACTCTGTTGGGTGTTTTAATTGATGTGCCATTTTCTTTTCTGTCTTTTTTCTTTTTATTTTTTTGCACAGGAAAAAGACGTGTGCGATATCAAGAAAATCTGAAGCAGAGGATGGACTGCACTTAATTGTCACGTTAAAATGTCATAAGATGTGTTTTGAATAAAGACAGAAACACTAATATAAAGGGAAATCTAGCACAGAATAAGTGCTGCTGTACTCTGAACAATGAGACAAGGCATGTTTCATACATTCACTGCAGCGTTCTATGATTAAAGATATTTTTTTGCTATTTTTAAATAATTAAATGTGTGGTGTGGGATTATGGCAGTTTGTGAGCAAAACATGTACTACATTGGTCCGTTGT
>JAODXP020000032.1:3066461-3076461 GCA_027497455.2 Sardinella longiceps
AATATTAATTTAATTTATTTAATTTAATATTCCTTATATTACTTATGCCTTCATCATCATCATCATCATCATCATCATCATCATTTAAATTCTTCAAATATGTTAACCTTATAGGACTTTGGCATTTTATGCATTTCTCATTCGATTCAGTTATTGCATAATTAATCCCCTGATTCAGTAGCCTAATCAGAATTTGAATAAAAACAAAATAGCAACGTCTTGTTCTAATCACGTGTTTGCACTGATAGCTTTCTTATGCTATTTTGTAAAGAGCTAAAGTTTACGCACAAGAGCTGAGATGCGGAGAAAAGTGCACGTCTATGGAGTGCGCGGACTGAGCGCATGTTGATGTGTTCTAGGAAGCCACCGGTAGGTGTCGTATCGTCTACCAGGTGAATCAGCGGCCAGCAAGCGCATCAGTCGTGCAATGACGAGTATATGAGCCTACGAAGAATGCCCTTGTGTACACTTCACTACTGATCTCTAAGGGGATCCAGGAACAACACAGGAGTCGTCAGATGAAAGCGAGAATGAAGGTTGAGAGAAAAGCGCTCTAACAACAAGCTGCGGTCTTCTCTGCCATTCCAAGGCGTGTTTCATGGAACATTAGCGAGTTGACTAGAGGATGAGCGATCTACATTGAAATTGCGAGCGATTCTAAATGATTGCGCTGCGTTTTCTTGATCATACATACGGAAGACAAGCCAACCGATCTGGCGAACGAACGTAGAACAGACCAAAAATCAATGAAGTTACTGTAAGGTTAAGATTTTTCTCTATAGCGCTAAGATATGATATTGCGCAAAATGTTTGATGTATGCCCGATTTAGAATAGACATTCGTGTTCTGCGATAGAGACGCACTTCAGAGAGAAGTCATGAAGGACACATCAGAATCAAAGGACCAACAACTAACTGTAAGTAATCAATTATCCAAATCTAAAAGCTTCGATTGCCTCTATCCAATGTTTTTATTAGGCTGTGGTTCTAAAACGGGATAGATTTTCTTTCTTACTGACCTGTGCTCTCCTGGCCCAGATCTGAATTATTCACGTGGTTAGTCTCAGTTGTCTGTCCCGTAATAAAGGCATACAAGTCTTATCATCTGCTCTGATGGCAAATGCGTAGATAACTGAATCTATAGGCTATGGTAAGGACAGTGGTTTTCACAATATGTTAGTTATCGAGGTTATAACACATGTCGAGGGTTGTTGATATCCAAAAACATGCGCATAGCTGTGATTTCAAGAGGCAGGCCTACAGTATAATAGTTTAATTCTAGGGTAGACAGGTGCCCTGAAGTAGGAATGGTGGAAATAGGCAACGCTCTTCTGGTTTGTTCCGTTTGAAAAAATAAGGCCCCGTTTGGCATTGCAGCTTAATATAAAAATAACTTTTGTTACCCTTATTATAGCAATGTTTCTCAGCCTAGTCAAAGTAGGCTATTCAATTATGTCATTGCACATGCAGACATGGACTTCTTTGTTAAAGTAGGCTATTTAATTATGTCTTGGTACACAGAGACATTTGGATAGATGTGACATTATGAGTAGTATGACTCACAGTGTCTCAGTATATTGTACGGATGGATAGGCTATGATTAGGTGATCACCATTATTTGCACAATAGGACATGAGAAATTCTTATTCAGCTTTAGACCAGGCCAAATTAACACCTGGGGGCTATTGAAACCCTTTTCCATCTTTTAATGCGGCCCATCATAATGTCTTAAACAAAAGGTAATGGGCTTGTTACATTACATAATGTAGGCCCTATTAGCTATAGTTCACTTGTAATTGGTCAAAAAATGCTGCTCCTTATTTTCCATTGGCCATTGTCAGCTTCGATTTTGGGCACAAGCAAAAAAAAAAAAAAAAAAATAGTTCTGGCCCCCTTGGCTTAGACCACAGTAAGTGTTTGTTAGATGTAGTTTGTTGATATACTGTATGTATATTTCCCCAAGGTTGCCTTGCGAATCCGACCGCTCAGTGATGCTGAGCAAGAGGAAGGAGCCTCCATAGTGGCCCACCGGGTGGATGACCAGGTCAGTGTGTGTGTGTGTGTGTGTGTGTGTGTGTGTGTATTATGTCTGCCTGCATTCTGGATGATGAGTATAGACCAACTGTGTCCAAAGATGTGCAGCATCTCCCTTGTAGATGTTTGTGTAGGCCTACTTCTTACTTGCATGAGTCAGTGTTTGGGCATATCACTGCATTCTGAATATGTAAGTGTGTGTGTGTGTGTGTGTGTGTGTGTGTGTGTGTGTGTGTGTGTGTGTGTGTGAGTTAGAGAGAGGGGGCAATCACTCAAGACAAGGGCAAGAGTGACAGAAAGAGGTCTCTTGGTTTCCGACTCCTCAGTCACGTTTGTTCGCTTTGAATTTGTAATGAATTGTTGGGCGAACAGGATGTTGTGCACAGTACTGTACGTCTGTGTGTGTGTGTGTGTTCTCTCTCTGTCTATGTGTGTGTGTGTGTGTGTGTGTGTGTGTGTGTGTGTGTTTGCGTCTAGGGCTAGCTGAGATAATACGTTCAGTAACTCCTGTCGACAGATGAGTCAGATAGAGGATCATCACGCCTCAAGTGTATTTATTGGCGCTCGTGTGTGTGTCCGTGTGTGTGCGTGTGTATGTGTGCGTGTGTGTGTGTGTGTGTGTGTGTGTGTGTGTGTGTCCGTGAGTGTGCATGTGACTGTGTGTGTGTGTGTGTGTGGGAGAGAGAGAGAGAGAGAGAGAGAGAGAGAGAGAGAGAGAGAGAGGGATATGTTTGCATGTGTGTGTGTGTGGTGTGTGTGTGTGTGTGTGTGTGTGTGTGTGTCTATCTATCATCAAGCTGGTGCGTGATGTGCAGCTGTTGGCTGGCTGACTGCCTACCTGACTCATTTAGCCTAGTTTGCTGTGCTCAAAGGCAGGGGACGCTGCTATGGCAGTGTGTGTGTGTGTGTGCTTCTCTTCTCTCCACGTCACCTCACAGATGATGCTCCGAGTGAGCACCTGCTTAGCCTGAGCTGTGGTTAAGGCAACCTCCTCCTTGGTCCTCTTCACTCACCGTGTAACACTTGAGTGGAAAATATGACTAATGTCAACAAGCCAAGTGAAATCTCTTTCCTAGAACTCCCGTAGAACTTTCCTAGAAAGTCAAATCTACAATAGCTGGTTGTAAGACGGTGCACGTGTCTAATATTAAATAGGTTTTTTGGGGATATAGAGTTGATTTCAGTTTAGTGATAATAATAGGCTATCGTTATAGATATTTTAATTGCCTGTGTCTGTTGAGGTGTCACTTATGCACCGGGACAGTGCTCGTTTGTGTATTTGATCATGTGCATGTCTGTGTTGTTATGAAAGCTATGGGATGATTGCTTTAGATACTATTATTTGTTATCTTATCTTATCTTATCTTAATCAATAGTGGTAAACAAATGTGAATATGACTGTAAAATCTTAAAGTTGATAATCGGCACACAAGCCATAATTACGTAACTTAATAGTTAGTAAAGTGTTGGTAGCAAAAGTGTCCATGTGGAAGGCAAATATGGCTAATCAGCACACCACAATTGTCATACACACCCTATTGCTAGTGACTAGAAGCTCCTAGTATCTCCAGGGACTGTTAGCCAACCCCACTGGGAGTGTAGCGCTAGGTGTTGGTGATGTCATTTTAGTAGTCTGCCACATCGCCCATAACCTGTGGCTGTAATAGCTGTGGTGATAGCTGTGATAATGCTAATGGATTTTTTTCTTTTTTTGTACTGATGAAAGCAAGCGTGACAACTGTAATCTCTCAGTCGGTTTCCTGTTATTGTTGTTTTAAAGGTGGCGATGCTGGCTAACCCAGTGTTTTTTAAATTGTGTGCATGATGTTGCTTTTTTGCCTGAAGCTCATCTTTTACTGATTGACAGACATTGAAAAAGCTCTCTCTCTCTCTCTCTCTCTCTCTCTCTCTCTCTCTCTCGCTCGCTCTCTCTCTTCACGTGTGTGTGTGTGTGTGTGTGTGTGTGTGTGTGTGTGTGTGTGTGTGTCTGATAATACGTTGAGTCAGATGAGACAGATGAGTCAGATACTGGATCATCACACCTCGAAAGTGTTTATTAGAGAGAGAGTGTGTGTGTGTGTGTGTGCTTGTGTGCAAGTGTTTGTGTGTGTATGTGTGGCGTGACCTCAGGCTTGAACCTTCGCTCCTTGTGTCCTTGTGAGCAAAAAAAAAGACCTATGAGGCAAAACATTAGCATCACATCTTCTATAGAAGACCTTATACCTCAGGCTACAAAGTTAGCTTTCTGTTTTAACATTTATAAACATTAATCTTAATGTAGCAGAAGTAGTTTGGGAAAGAACATTTTGGTTTAGGTTGTTATTTTTTCAACAATCTACACTCTGTCCCCTGTCCAAATCGTACTCTGTCCAATCTATTCTTGTATTATTTTCTGTTCTACACCTAAACCTATTGTGGATCTAAAAATTAGATTATTTATACACCATTACATCATTATAGATCATTATATATCATTATTCCATTATACCATTACTATTACCATTATATTTAACCAGTTTGGCTGTCGTAGTCACAGTGCTATACACTCTGTTGATTATCCACTGGTCTTGTTGAGAGCTTTCTCTTGTGTTTTCCTTGCGCTAATACGCTTCCCCTCTCCATGGTTATGGCATTACCTGAGATGGAGTTGAGTTGTGATTGTGTTTACACCTTAGAGTTAGCTTATAGACCCCACCCCCCCCACCCTCCACACACACACACACACACACACACACACACACACACACACACACACCTCCTCCCAGTACTGCCCCTCCTCTCCTCCCCTCCACTGCTCTACTCTGTCCTGGTGTAAACAGGTTGGGCCACTGTGCGTGGGGATTGTGTCTGAGCTCACCGGCGAGGCTTATGGGCTTTGGTAGGGTCCCGTTATTCTATGTGTGTGTGTGTGTGTGTGTGCACCAGAGCGCATGAATGAATCAATCAATGGACCTGGATGAGACAGGACTCAGGAACCGGTCAGACAGGTCTGCTGTGTGCCATGCACTCTGTTCCCCTAAAGACACTTAGTGATTAGCTGCAGTAGTCCGCACGCACAGTTCCAGAACATACTGTAGGGTGAAACACACTTACTCAGGTACACAGCTACTTACAAAGGCACAGAACACATCATTGAACATTGCCAAGGTGATGTTGAGATATAGCCAAAATAATTGTTGAACCGATAAATCATAGTAGTGTATTTGGGCATATAGGCAAGCGGTTGGCGGTTCGCACACACACACACACACACACACACACACACACATACACACGTACACAGGCACATTCACACTAATGCACAGACACACACTCAATTGTAATTAGCCAGAATCGCTGACTGACCAAGAAGGCACCCCCTGATTTTGTTTGTGCAACACAGTGCCATCTGCCATCCCCTGCTTCAGGTAGACTGAGACAGATCAGCTTAACTTCCGTCTCTCTCTCTCTCTCTCTCTCTCTCTCTCTCTCTCTCTCTCTCTCTCTCTCTCTCTCTCTCTCTCTCAACCCCCTCTGTCCGTCAGGCACCAGGGCAATCTTAAACCTTAAAGAGATGAGCCAACAGGCTGTAAAGCTTTAGGGGGTTTAAGTCTGTTGTAGCCACCTGTTCTGTTATCAGACATGCACATAAACATGCAGGTGCGCATGCGCGCGCACACACACACACACACACTCACACATTTCTTACTGTACACATGCGTACACACACACACACACACACACACACACACACACACACACACACACACACACACACACACACTCTCTCTCACACACACACACACACACATACATACAAACATACACATACATACTCTCTCTCTCTCTCTCTCTCACACACACACACACACACACACACACACACACACACACACACATACAAACATACACACTCACACTTCCATCCCTCCCACCATTCAACCTCCCTCTACTCCCAGTAGCCCCTGGTCACTCTCTGCTCTCCACTGACCAATAGTGGCCCAGCAGCCATGAGCTCCATCCTCAATATTTAGCTCCATCTCTCCCCTGCTCTTTTCAGTGCCTCTAACAACCCTGTGGTTCGTGTCTCTCTCTCTCTGTGTGTGTGTGTGTGTGTCTCTCTCTCTCTGTGCGTGTGTGTGTGTGTGTGTGTGTGTGTGTGTGTGTGTGTGTGTGTGTGTGTGTGTGTGTGTCTTGTATTGTGTCCCTATATCTGATGATTTTTTAATGTCTTTTTAGCTTCTAATGCAAGCCAAGTTGTGGCAATAAAGGCCTGAACTGAAGTGAATTGGCCTGACCTATATACTCTTTCTACCGAACAGATTTACTGTTTTTCTGGTTTTGGTGGCCAAGGTTACTTGAGGGTTCAGGAACAGAACTTAAATACTGTATGTTGTAGAGTTTTAAAGTTTCCCCCAGTGCCTTACAGTTAAGGTGGCCATCTTGACAACAAACACCTCCTATCTTAAAAATGTCCCCAGAAAATGTAAATATTTTGTTTTGTGAATGGTAATTTCAGAAAGGTGTTTTGCAAGAGATTGCATAGGCTATTGATAGAGCTTGTGCAACTGCACAACATAACCTTTCCAATGAGAGTTCACTAGTCACTAGTCTCTGATATCGACTAAGTATGAACAAAGAGAGGAACCAGTAGTAGACGTAGTCCTTTCACTGTGTAATGGGATGTGGTCAGTAAAGGTGTGGCCATGTAATAGGTTAAAGGCTTAGCGACCCATCCTATCACTCTCACACAATAACAACAACAAAATGGAGTGAGGACACGTCAGGAGTGCATTGTGGGAAATTAAAAATGATCTCTCTCTTTCTCTGACAAGTCACTGAATTCTATGGCACAATCCAGTACTATCAAAATAAAGGAGTACAGTATAGAACTCTACAGACAGATATAAAAAAGAATAAGGCCACCCACAGTAACCATAAGTTAGATTATTATAAACTATCCGTTCATCATTGAAAAGCCACACTGCTTCTTTAGCCATTATGGGGAAAATATTCCATGTGTTTTAGTAATTGTTCTCTAGGTTTATCTCAATGAGTTTTAGTTAGTAGCTTTTCCTAGTCAGACAGGTTCGCCTGCCATGCAGTGTTAACCCATGTATAGGCTCACTGCAGTTACAGGAATTCTGAGACAGACAACTAGGTTGACCTGTCTTACTGTAAGAGGCCAGGCTAAAATTGGCCACTAGCGTAAAGATGACTGGCCGACTTAGGGAATCACACGGCAGAGGAGCGGTCACAAGACCGCATGGGCTACAGGCAGGCTGCAATGATCTCGTGGTCACTGCCACCCTTGGGGACACGTTGCTAAGCAAGCTGACACACTTACTGATACTGTTCATCAGGCTTCCCATAAATGGCTATACATGGCAGCTAAGGCCTAAGGATGGGGTCAGGTGGAGCTTTCAAGGCACAGGTCTTCATAACAAATCATTAACACTATTGAGAGTAAGTGGTCTTTAAGCTGCTTAAACACTGCTTACTCTCAATTGTGTTGACAATTTTGTTATGGTCTGTTATAGAGGACCTGTTTCTTGAAAGCTCGACCTGACCCCCATTGAAAATATAGCTTATTAACATATTATATAACATGTTGTATTTGTATCAGGTGGTTGTTTACACAAAACATGAAGATTTGGTTTAGTTTGGGTTGTTTCTTTTTGTTTTGTCTCGAGACCGAATATTGCAAAATTTGACAGTTCTGATGTTAATGATAGCCTACAGTACTTTAACCCACTATAACATTCTGTATTCAAAGGCATTGCTATAATTGTTGTTGTTGTTAGTGTCATAGCACTGCCAACACCTGCCAGTACTATCGATATGTCTCTTCATGACGTGGCGTCCTTAGCAACTTAGTTAGTTGGCAATGGGAAATGGCATTGCGGCTAACAACAGAAGGTAGGCCTAGTTGTCATCAGGTGTTTGTTGACACAAAACGTGAATTTGTTTTTGTTTTGTCTTGAGAGCAAATATTACAAAATTAGACAACATTGATGTCAATTATACTTCAACCCACCATAACATTCCTTATTCAAAGGCATTGCTATAACCATTTGTGCTATAGCACTGCTAACTCTAATGTCTATTCATGACCTGCCGTCTATTTCCCAAAAGCATAGTTGCTAACCAGTTAGCAACTTAGTCAGTTGACAATGGGAAACTGTGGTATAGTTTTTAGGTATAGTTTGTTAGCAACTATGCTTTTGGGAAACACACCCCTGGTTCCTGGAGGGTCACTCCTCCTGAGGTACAGTTGGCGTTGGTTGTGTCTGTGTGAAGTAACAGTGGGGTAATGATAATGGATTGGGCCGATGGCGTGCTGGTTGTTGGCATGGGGAGAGAGGCTGGCGTGACTGGCTCGTCCCCTGGCATTGAGATTGGCTATGGGCAGGGCTGCCAGGGAGGATGTGCCTCCTGTAGCTTTAGTGCCTGTTAAGAGAGGCAGATGGACAGCCCTGTAGTGCTGTCTGGAACACGCATGCACACACACACACACACACACACACACACACACACACACACACACACTCATTCATACACACACACACACACACACACGCACACACACACACACACACACACACACACATCATTCACACACACACACACACACACACACACACACACACACACACACACACACTCATTCATACACACACACACATACACGCACACACACACACACACACACACACATGTACACATACACAAGCACACATACAGCATACACACACACACACACACACACACACACACACAAGCACACATACAGTATAGCATGCACACACATACAAACACTTTCAAAGATTTTACAAATAGAATCACAATGCACAACGTGACAAAGACTCAAGTCATCTCAAGTTTCTCTAACCTACATACACACACAAGCACACTGAGTCTTATACACTCACTAATACACACATGATTGTAAATAAAGACAAACACACACACACACACACACACACACACACACACACACACACACACACACACACACACACACATTGTACACTTGTTCTCTTGGTTTCTTAAACTTCTACTCTCAGACACACACACACACACACACGCACACACACACACACACACACACACACACACACACACACACACACACACACACACACACAGTGTGCCACATGGTTTATGGGGAGGCCTTGTTGCCGTGACTACACACAGACAAGGTCAGTGCCATTGTGTCTTGTTGTTGTGCTTTTTTTCACCACCTCGGCTTCATCTGGAGGGGAGGGGAGGGCGGGACCTATACAGGGCCTTGGTGGGGGTTGGGCAGATGCAGGGACCTCTGCAGTTTGATTGGCTACTGTAAGTTGGACATAAAAAGCTGTGATAGCCTGCTCATTGTGGGATGGAAGCTGCTCCCTTGTTGCCGTCGGTTTCCTCCTGTTACAAGTGTTTGTGATGTTTGCACAGTTGCTGTGTGTTTTTCAATGTCATTAGGCCACCATAATGGCAGTCCCGCTGGATGGAGTGCATTTCACTTTCATCTGTGTTTGTCAGGATATAGCTTTCTGTCTTTCTTTCTCTATCGTTTCTTTTTTTTCTCTGCATCTTTCACTCCTGAACGCAATGGCGGTTGCAGTGGACTGTCATCTGTGTTCTTTCTTTCTTTCTTCTGTGTTCTTTCTTTCTTTCTTTCTTTCTTTCTTTCTTTCAGAGTTTTAGAATTCCAGTCCATCAGCTTTCACTATCAAGTGACTTTTCCAAGGGGATTAAAACAATTTTGACAGAGAGAGAGAGAGAGAGAGAGAGAGAGAGAGAGAGAGAGAGAGAGCTATGAAAAATCCTCCTATAAAGGTCTTGGCCAATGGAACAATCCCTACCATTCAGCAATTGTGTGGCAGAGCTGTACCTGATAACACACACATGAATCGGCAAATTCTCCGCTTCGTGCACAACAAAGGGTCCAAGTCGGGGAGAGGGTAGCTGTGTGTGTGTGTGTGTGTGTGTGT
>JAODXP020000032.1:3088108-3095608 GCA_027497455.2 Sardinella longiceps
AATCCCTTCCTTATATTACTTAAACCTTAATAATCAGTTCAGTTCAGTTCAGGTTTATTTGTCACATACATAATCATGGCAGTGCACAATTTGTAGTGAAATGTGGTAATGAAAAGACAGAGAAAGGCTCAAAGAAGAGAGGAGTAAAGAGAGAGATTGTCCAAGATAGAATAAATAAAACAATAAAAATCGAAAATAATAAATAAAAGTTAAAAAGAACAATTAGGCTAAACCAAAGAAGTCCATGTTGTCCTCAGGATCTTCCTACAGAAAGGGATCCATAGACGTAATCGTCATCATTTAAATTCTTCAACTATGTTAACCTTACTCACTAGGACTTGCAGCATTTTATGCATGTATCATTCAATTCAGTTATTGCATAATTAATCCCCTGATTCAGTAGCCTATAGGCCTATACATTTTAGCCTACATAATCAGAATTTTAATAAAAACAAAATAGCAACGTTTTCTTCTAATCACGTGTTTTAACTGATAGCTTTCTTAAGCTATTGTATAAAGAGCTAAAGTTTACTCACAAGAGCTGAGATGCGGAGAGAAGTGCACGTCTATGGAGTGCGCGGACTGAGCGCATGTTGATGTGTTCTAGGAAGCCACCGGTAGGTGTCGTATCGTCTACCAGGTGAATCAGCGGCCAGCAAGCGCATCAGTCGTGCAATGACGAGTATATGAGCCTACGAAGAATGCCCTTGTGTACACTTCACTACTGATCTCTAAGGGGATCCAGGAACAACACAGGAGTCGTCAGATGAAAGCGAGAATGAAGGTTGAGAGAAAAGCGCTCTAACAACAAGCTGCGGTCTTCTCTCTCTCTGCCATTCCAAGGCGTGTTTCATGGAACATTATCGACTTGACTAGAGGAGCGATCTACATTGAAATTGCGAGCGATTCTAAATGATTGCGCTGCGTTTTCTTGATCATACATACGGAAGACAAGCCAACCGATCTGGCGAACGAACGTAGAACAGAGCAAACATCAATGAAGTTACTATAAGGTGTTTAAGATTTTTCTCTATAGCGCTAAGATATGGTATTGCGCAAAATGTTTGATGTATGCCCGATTTAGAATAGACATTCGTGTTCTGCGATAGAGACGCACTTCAGAGAGAAGTCATGAAGGACACATCAGAATCAAAGGACCAACAACTAACTGTAAGTAATCAATTATCCAAATCTAAAAGCTTCGATTGCCTCTATCCAATGTTTTTATTAGGCTGTGGTTCTAAAACGGGATAGATTTTCTTTCTTACTGACCTGTGCTCTCCTGGCCCAGATCTGAATAATTCACGTGGTAAGTCTCAGTTGTCTGTCCCGTAATAAAGGCATACAAGTCTATCATCTGCTCTGATGGCAAATGCGTAGATAACTGAATCTATAGGCTATGGTAAGGACAGTGGTTTCCACAATATGTTAGTTATCGAGGTTATAACACATGTCAAGGGTTGTTGATATCCAAAAACATACGCATAGCTGTGATTTCAAGAGGCAGGCCTACAGTATAATAGTTTAATTCTAGGGTAGACAGGTGCCCTGAAGTAGGAATGGTGGAAATAGGCAACACTCTTCTGGTTTGTTCCGTTTGAAAAAATAAGGCCCCGTTTGGCATTGCAGCTTAATATAAAAATAACTTTTGTTACCCTTATTATAGCAATGTTTCTCAGCCTAGTCAAAGTAGGCTATTCAATTATGTAATTGCACATGCAGACATGGACTTCTTTGTTAAAGTAGGCTATTTAATTATGTCTTGGTACACAGAGACATTTGGATAGATGTGACATTATGAGTGCTATGACTCACAGTGTCTCAGTATATTGTACGGATGGATAGGCTATGATTAGGTGATCACCATTATTTGCACAATAGGACATGAGAAATTCTTATTCAGCTTTAGACCAGGCCAAATTAACACCTGGGGGCTATTGAAACCCGTTTCCATCTTTTAATGCGGCCCATCACAATGTCTTTAAAAAAAAAAGGTAATGGGCTTGTTACATTACATAATGTAGGCCCTATTAGCCATAGTTCACTTGTAATTGGTCAAAAAATGCTGCTCCTTATTTTCCATTGGCCATTGTCAGCTTCGATTTTGGGCTAGGTTTTGGCCCACAAGCAAAAAAAAAAAAAAAGTTCTGGCCCCCCCTGGCTTAGACCGCTCAGACTTGTGTTGTGTTACACCAAGTGTTTGTTAGATGTAGTTTGTTGATATACTGTATGTATATTTCCCCAAGGTTGCCTTGCGAATCCGACCGCTCAGTGATGCTGAGCAAGAGGAAGGAGCCTCCATAGTGGCCCACCGGGTGGATGACCAGGTCAGTGTGTGTGTGTATTATGTCTGCGTGCATTCTGGATGATGAGTATAGACCAACTGTGTCCAAAGATGTGCAGCATCTCCCTTGTAGATGTTTGTGTAGGCCTACTTCTTACTTGCATGAGTCAGTGTTTGGGCATATCACTGCATTCTGAATATGTAAGTGTGTGTGTGTGTGTGTGTGTGTGTGTGTGTGTGTGTGTGTGTGTGTGTGTGTGTTAAGAGAGAGGGGGGCAATCACTCAAGACAAGGGCAAGAGTGACAGAAAGAGGTCTCTTGGTTTCCGACTCCTCAGTCACGTTTGTTCGCTTTGAATTTGTAATGAATTGTTGGGCGAACAGGATGTTGTGCACAGTACTGTACGTCTGTGTGTGTGTGTTCTCTCTCTGTCTATGTGTGTGTGTGTGTTTGCGTCTAGGGCTAGCTGAGATAATACGTTCAGTAACTCCTGTCGACAGATGAGTCAGATAGAGGATCATCACGCCTCAAGTGTATTTATTGGCGCTCGTGTGTGTGTCCGTGTGTGTGCGTGTGTCTGTGTGTGTGTGTGTGTGTGTGTGTGTCCGTGTGTCCGTGTGTCCGTGTGTCCGTGTGTGTGCATGTGACTGTGTGTGTGTGTGAGAGTGAGAGAGTGAGAGAGAGAGAGAGAGAGAGAGAGAGAGAGAGAGAGAGAGAGAGAGAGAGAGAGAGAGAGAGAGAGAGAGAGAGAGAATATGTTTGCATGTGTGTGTGTGTGTGTGTTGTGGTGTGTGTGTGTGTGTGTGTGTGTGTGTGTGTGTGTGTGTGTGTGTGTGTGTGTCTATCTATCATCAAGCTGGTGCGTGATGTGCAGCTGCTGGCTGGCTGACTGCCTACCTGACTCATTTAGCCTAGTTTGCTGTGCTCAAAGGCAGGGGACGCTGCTATGGCAGTGTGTGTGTGTGTGTGTGCTTCTCTTCTCTCCACGTCACCTCACAGATGATGCTCCGAGTGAGCACCTGCTTAGCCTGAGCTGTGGTTAAGACAACCTCCTCCTTGGTCCTCTTCACTCACCGTGGAAAATATGAGTGGAAAATATGACTAATGTCAACAAGCCAAGTGAAATCTCTTTCCTAGAACTCCCGTAGAACTTTCCTAGAAAGTCAAATCTACAATAGCTGGTTGTAAGACGGTGCACATGTCTAATATTATCTTATCTTATCTTATCTTATCTTAATCAATAGTGGTAAACAAATGTGAATATGACTGTAAAATCTTAAAGTTGATAATCGGCACACAAGCCATAATTACGTAACTTAATAGTTAGTAAAGTGTTGGTAGCAAAAGTGTCCATGTGGAAGGCAAATATGGCTAATCATCAGCACACCACAATTGTCATACACACCCTACTGCTATTGACTAGAAGCTTCTAGTTTCTCCAGGGACTGTTAGCCTGCCCCACTGGGAGTGGAGCGCTAGGTGTTGGTGATGTCATTTTAGTAGTCTGCCACATCGCCCATAACCTGTGGCTGTAATAGCTGTGGTGATAGCTGTGATAATGCTAATGGATTTGATGGACTGATGCAAGCAAGCGTGACAACTGTAATCTCTCAGTCGGTTTCCTGTTATTGTTGTTTTAAAGGTGGCGATGCTGGCTAACCTACAGTGTTTTTTAAATTGTGTGCATGATGTTGCTTTTTTGCCTGTAGCTCATCTTTAACTGATTGACAGACATTGAAAAAGCACTCTCTCTCTCTCTCTCTCTCTCTCTCTCTCTCTCTCTCTCTCTCTCTCTTCACGTGTGTGTGTGTGTGTGTGTGTGTGTGTGTGTGTGTGTCTGATAATACGTTGAGTCAGATGAGACAGATGAGTCAGATACTGGATCATCACACCTCGAAAGTGTTTATTAGAGAGAGAGTGTGTGTGTGTGTGTGTGTGTGTGTGTGTGTGTGTGTGTGTGTGTGTGTGTGTGTGTGTGTGTGTGTGCTTGTGTGCAAGTGTTTGTGTGAGTATGTGTGGCGTGACCTCAGGCTTGAACCTTCGCTCCTTGAGTCCTTGTGTCCTTGTGAGCACATGCCAAAAAAAAAGACCTCTGAGGCAAAACATTAGCACATCTTCTATAGAAGACCTTATAGCTCAGGCTACAAAGTTAGCTTTCTGTTTTAACATTTATAAACATTAATCTTAATGTAGCAGAAGTAGTTTGGGAAAGAACATTTTGGTTAGGTTGTTATTTTTTCAACAATCTACACTCTGTGCCCTATCCAAATCGTACTCTGTCCAATTTATTCTATTGTATTATTTTCTGTTCTACACCTAAACCTATTGTGGATCTAAAAAATGACATCATTAATACACCATTACATCATTATAGAACATTATATATCATTATACCATTATACCATTACTATTACCATTATATTTAACCAGTTTGGCTGTCTGTAGTGCACAGTAGGCTATGCACACTCTGTTGATTATCCACTGGTCTTGTTGAGAGCTTTCTCTTGTGTTTTCCTTGCGCTAATACGCTTCCCCTCTCCATGGTTATGGCATTACCTGAGATGGAGTTGAGTTGTGATTGTGTTTACACCTTAGAGTTAGCTTATAGACCCCCCCCCCCCCCCCTCCACACACACACATACACACACACACACACACACACACACACACACACACACCTCCTCCCAGTACCCTCCTCTCCTCTCCTCCCCTCCACTGCTCTACTCTGTCCTGGTGTAAACAGGTTGGGCCACTGTACGTGGGGATTGTGTCTGAGCTCATCGGCGAGGCTTATGGGCTTTGGTAGGGTCCCGTTATTCTATGTGTGTGTGTGCACCAGAGCGCATGAATGAATCAATCAATGGACCTGGATGAGACAGGACTCAGGAACCGGTCAGACAGGTCTGCTGTGTGCCATGCACTCTGTTCCCCTAAAGACACTTAGTGATTAGCTGCAGTAGTCCGCACGCACAGTTCCAGAACATACTGTAGGGTGAAACACACTTACTCAGGTACACAGCTACTTACAAAGGCACAGAACACATCATTGAACATTGCCAAGGTGATGTTGAGATATAGCCAAAATAATTGTTGAACCGATAAATCATAGTAGTGTATTTGGGCATATAGGCAAGCGGTTGGCTATTCGCACACACACACACACACACACACACACACACACACACACACACATACACACGTACACAGGCACATTCACACTAATGCACAGACACACACTCAATTGTAATTAGCCAGAATCGCTGACTGACCAAGAAGGCACCCCCCTGATTTTGTTTGTGCAACACAGTGCCATCTGCCATCCCCTGCTTCAGGTAGACTGAGACAGATCAGCTTAACTTCCGTCTCTCTCTCTCTCTCTCTCTCTCTCTCTCTCTCTCTCTCTCTCTCTCTCTCTCTCTCTCTCAACCCCCTCTGTCCGTCAGGCACCAGGGCCATCTTAAACCTTAAAGAGATGAGCCAACAGGCTGTAAAGCTTTAGGGGGTTTAAGTCTGTTGTAGCCACCTGTTCTGTTATCAGACATGCACATAAACATGCAGGTGCGCATGCGCACACACGCACACATACACATGCACACACACACACACACACACACACATAATTACTGTACACACGCGTACACACACACATGTACAGTATACACACACACATACACACACACATACATACAAACATACACATACATACTCATACACATGTATAACACACACACACACGCACACACACACACACACACACACACACACACACACACACACACACACACACACTCACACATACTTACTGTACACACATGTACACACACACATGTACATACACACACACACATACATACAAACATACACATCCTTACTCTCTCTCTCTCTCACACACACACACACACACACACACACACACACACACACACACACACACACAAATACAAGCCTACACATGCTCTCTCTCTCTCTCTCACACACACACACACACACACACACACACACACACACACACACACACACAAATACAAACATACACACTCAGACACTCACCCTTCCATCCCTCCCCCCATTCAACCTCCCCCGACTCCCATTAGCCCCTGGTTACTCTCTGCTCTCCGCTGACCAATAGCAACCCAGTAGCCATGAGCTCCATCCTCAGATTTTAGCTCCATCTCTGCCCTGCTCTTTTCAGTGCGTAAGTAGAAGTGTGCTGGTATGAGGTTGGTTAAGTTGCCTCTAACAACCCTGTGGTTCGTGTGTGTGTGTGTGTGTGTGTGTGTGTGTGTGTGTCTTGTATTGTGTCCCTATATCTGATGTTTTTTTAATGTCTTTTTAGCTTCTAATGCAAGCCAAGTTGTGGCAATAAAGGCCTGAACTGAACTGAATTGGCCTGACCTATATACTCTTTCTATAGAACAGATTTACTGTTTTTCTGGTTGTGGTGGCCAAGGTTACTTGAGGGTTCAGGAACAGAACTTGAATACTGTATGTTGTAGAGTTTTAAAGTTTCCCCCAGTGCCTTACAGTTAAGGTGGCCATCTTGACAACAAACACCTCCTATCTTAAAAATGTCCCCAGAAAATGTAAAATGCCCAGAAAATGTGAATATTTTGTATTGTAAATGGTAATTTCAGAAAGTTGTTTTACAAAAGATAGCTTCCTATCATTTGCCATGTGCAACTGCACAACATAACCTTTCCAATGAGAGTTCACTAGTCACTAGTCTCTGATACCGACTAACATCTCCCCACCCTCCACACGCCCCCCCTTGACTAACTAATTTTCCGCCGGAAACACTGAGAGTTTTATTTTGTTTGTTTGCTTGTTGATTTCAGTGAATCTTGACTTGAACTTATTTAACTTTTGAGTATGTTTTTTTAAAGGATATATTTTAGGGCTTTTATGCCTTTAATTCGATAGGACAGTGAAGAGTGTGACAGGAAATGAGTGGGAGAGAGAGAAGGGTATGGATTGGGAAATGACCACGGGTCAGAATCGAACCCGAGTCCCCGGATTTGCGGTATGACGCACTAGCCCCTGAGCTATGCGCCCCCAACTTTGAGTGTGTTTAAGTATGTAAGTATGAACAAAAAGAGGAGGAACCAATAGTTGACGTAGTCCTTTCCAGTGTAATGGGATGTGGTCAGTAAAGGTGTGGCCATATAATAGGTTAAAGGCTTAGCAACCCATCCTATCACTCTCACACAATAACAACA
>JAODXP020000032.1:3108108-3109788 GCA_027497455.2 Sardinella longiceps
CACACACACACACACACACACACACACACACACTCACACACACACACCTCCATTAGGCTAATGGCAACAGGTGCCCAGTGGCCAGACTTCACCCGCCTCACTGCTACCATGGTAACTGATGTGTTGCCAAGGGTTACAGATTAAAGGACAAGGAAGGGCTGGAGTATATGGCACACACACACACACACACACACACACACACACACACACACACACACACACACACACACACACACACACACACACACACACACACACACACACACACACACACACACACACACACACACACACGCACACACACACACTCCCAGCATCACACATACCACCCATTTTTCTGTCTTTGTTATCGCCTTGCAAGGTTGTGCCCTTCCAAAGAAGGTTGTGTTATATGGGCATGGCGGGAGAGCTCTCTCTCAGACACACACACACATCACACACACATCACATACACATCACACACACACACTCTCTCTCTCTCTCTCTCTCTCTCTCTCTCTCTCTCTCTCTCTCTCTCTCTCTCTCTCTCTCACACACACACACACACACACACACACTCATCTCTCTACTCTCTCTCTCTCATCTCTCTCTCTCTCTCTCTCTCACACACACACACACACACACATTCACATGTGTACATTAATCTTTGGAATGCCCTTGATTGAAGGCCTCTGTATTAAAAGTCCCCCTACTCGTCATACCACAGTGAGGTCAAATTGCTTGTGTATGTAATAAGTGTACTTGGCCTATAAAACTCATTCAGAGCTATGACTCAGACTGTATTTTTATGGACTCTCTCTCTCTCTCTCTCTCTCTCTCTCTCTCTCTCTCTCTCTCTCTCTCTCTCTCTCTCTCTCGTCGTCGTGTGTGTGTGTGTGTGTGTGTGTGTGTGTGTGTGTGTGTCTCATGTGCTGCCAAAGACTGAAGAGTTTCATGTGTTTTTATATGCTTGCACTTTTAGGGTTCTCTTGTGTGTTTGGACAATGGTCCAACTTTCTTTTCTTTTTGTCTGTCCATGTGTGTGTGTGTGTGTGTGTGTGTGTGTGTGTGTGTGTGTGTGTGTGTGTGTGTGTGTGTGTGTGTGTGTGTGTGTGAGCTCTGAAAAAGGCGAGCTATGCCCAATGAGTTCTTTGAATAATTCAGAGACTCTCTCCCTCTCTCTCTCTGTCGGCTGGTTGTGAGGCCTTGGCCAAACCTGTTGTCAAACAAGCAGGAGTGAGTCAGCAACTGAGTCTGTGTGTGTGTGTGTGTGTGTGTGTGTGTGTGTGTGTGTGTGTGTGTGTGTGTGTGTGTGTGTGTGTGTGTGTGTGTGTGTGTGTGTGTGTGTGTGCGTGCGTGCGTGTGTGTGTGTGTGTGTGAAATAGAGACAGAGAGCAAGATTACTGTGCCTGTGTGTGTGTGTGTGTGTGTGTGTGTGTGTGTCTGTGTGTGTATATGTGAAAGAAAGATTGGAGTGTGTGTGTGTGTGTGTGTGTCTGATTGTCTGTGTGTCTGTGTGTTTGTGTGATGGAGAGAGAGAAAGAGACCATGCAAGATTGTGTCCGTATATGTGTGTGAGAGAAAGATGAAGAGACACTGTGCAAAATTCTGTGTGTGTGTGTGAGAGAGAGAGAGAGAGAGAGAGAGAGAGAGAGAGAGAGAGAGAGAGAGAACCGTGCAAGATTGTGTGTGTGTGTGTGT
>JAODXP020000032.1:3112388-3114888 GCA_027497455.2 Sardinella longiceps
TAACCCAGATACCCTGGAGCTGCTAATACTTGTTGCTGTTTGCTTTGAGCGTCCTGTTAGCCATGATAAGGCTTTTGAGGACAGGAGCTGGCTGTCAGAACTAGGCCTTTGGCAAGGTCTGGTCTCTCTCTCTCTCTCTCTCTCTCTCTCTCTCTCTCTCTCTCTCTCTCTCTCTCTCTCTCTCTCTCTCTCTCTCTCTCTCTCTCTACACACACACACACACACACACACACACACACACACGGACAGACAAATAAACACACATTAGCTGTGGTTGTTGTTAGCATTGTGGATTAATGGAGATCAAGGCCTTCTCGGGGTTACTAGACAAACATGCATATGTGCGCGCACACACACACACACACACTTACTCACACACAGTGGACTTGCACGTACACATGTCCTCCATCTCCACTTAGCCTTCTACCCAAACATGCATGCATGCTCTCTCACACGCTCACACACACACACACACACACACACACACACACACACACACACACACACACACACACACACACACACACACATACAGTGAACTCATACGCCCTTTTCCACTCCTCATCTGTCCTGTCCCTGCAGTCATGCATTATTTGGCCATCAAAGTAAAGACCCCTACGTCACCACACACACACACACACACACACACAACATGGGTAACCTGAGGCGGTGGTCTCCCCCACCTCCCCAGACAGAGGAGGAAAATTCCTGCTCACCTGTTCTTTTGCCCTCTCCATCTCCGCTTTCACACACACACACACACACACACACACACACACACACACACACACACACACACACACACACAGTCCTTGTCTGGTCACCCATGGCCAGAGGAGAAAGGAGAGGGATAGCCGCTCGGTCACACACACACACACACACACACACACACACACACACACACACACACACACACACACACACACACACACAGGAGAGGGATAGCCGCTCTGTTACACCTGAAGGGCCGGCTGCAGTCTGCCTCACCCTTTGGTCTTCTCTCGGTCTAATAGAAGCTTTTCTGTTTGACTCCGTGTCTCTATGGTGATATTTACAGAGAAAGTGGTTTGTTATGTAAGTATGTTTTTTGGTCAATTAGTGGTACATTAAGTCATTGGAAATGATTAATTAAGTAATCAAATGGTTTGCTCTGCCTCTCTGCAATATGTGTTAAACATGCACACACACACACACACACACACACACACACACACACACACACACACACACAATACACTTACATGCACACACACACACACACACACACACACACACACACACACACACGAACGAACGAACACACACACACATACACACACACACACACACACACACACACACAAACAAACACACACACATACACGGATATGCACACACAGACACGGATAATAAGGGGAAAAACGGGGAGAGATGCTAAAATTAAAGTAGACATGTTATCTTGTTTAAAGCTCTCTCATGCTTGCTGTTTGCTTATTGATCATAGATTACAGTGTCAAGCATTATGCTCTAATATTTGTTTCCATTTCAGGCCATTTCTTATCTTGTCTCTGAGCCTAATGTCTGGATGCTTAGCCTAGTGCTTAGTTGTGAGTGGCAGCTGTTGAAAGCAGTTTGCCTGGCCCACTATCTTTGGCCTACATTTGATTCCAAGAGCAAATGAAATGTGGGTGTGACAGAACAGACTGTGCCTAATGTAATGTGTGGGTTTTTTTTCTTTTTTGAATTCAATTTTATTTATTTTTCTGATGAAACATGATTAGCCTCTGTGGTTGTCTTTTCATGGCAAAGGTACAGTCAGTGATTGTACAATTAAGTGTCATTCAGATTGCCATTTTTTCATAAACCAAGCCCTAAAACAAAAAAAAAAAAAGAAAAAGAAGAAGAAAAGAAAGAAAAAAGAAAGAAAGAGACAATAGAGAAAATAGCAGAACATTTCTGTGACACGTTAGTCTTTCATTCAATCAATTCTTTATTCCAGACACCAGTACCATGGCCCATATATCTCATAAAATGTAAATACAGAATAAATAGATAGTAAAAAAGAAACATAAAAAGACAGACATCACAACATTTAGACTTGCTATATAAGCAGCCCCTCCAATGTTTCCTCCAATGTTTCATTCCTGCTTTGAACTTATGATATGCCCCCCTGTCCGCTCCCCCTTCACACACACACACACACACACACACACACACACACACACACACACACTGTTTAAGTAGTGTATTTCCCATGACGACGCTGGAGGTAGCAGTCGCCGGTGGTCACTCTGTGGTCACTCATGTTTCTGCCCACCCAGCTTGTCTGGACAGGCCTGGTCACAGCTGACAGGATATCCTGCCTGTGTGTGTGTGTGTGTGTGTGTGTGTGTGTGTGTGTGTGTGTGTGTGTGTGTGTGTGTGTGTGTGTATATGTTTGGTGGGGAGGGGTCCTGTGTGTATGTGTACTCTCTCTCTCTCTCTCTCTCTCTCTCTCTCTCTCTCTCTCTCTCTCTCTCTC
>JAODXP020000032.1:3122388-3124888 GCA_027497455.2 Sardinella longiceps
GTGTGTGTGTGTGTGTGTGTGTGTGTGTGTGTGTGTGTGTGTGTGTGTGTGTAGGTTGTGGGAAGACCTATACTATGCTGGGGACGGACAAGGAGCCGGGCATCTATGTGCAGACGCTGAATGATCTCTTCCGCGCCATTGAGGAGACGAGCGACGACATGCAGTACAGCGTCTCCATGTCCTACCTGGAGGTGGGTCTCTCTCTCTCTCTCTCTCTCTCTCTCTCTCTCTCTCTCTCTCTCTCTCTCTCTCTCTCTCTCTCACTGACACTTACCTCACCCCCGACTCACAGCCCCCCTCTGCTTTATGCCTTCACTTCAATTACCCACTCTCAAACTGCTCTTTCAGACACAATGACAGGGGGAAGGCCATTTTACTGAGAGTAATGCATTCTGGGAGATGAAGCCATTGCCTGATAGAGGATGTTGTACTGTGTGTACTGACTACATAAGCACTATTATTTCATTTCTTTTCACGGTCAGAGAGTGTACTTGAACAAGAACTCCTCATATGACATTACGATCTTGTACATCATGTATAACTGCTAGCCTCAACCCCAGACAAAATCAACACTATCTCTGCGGACACATATCATCATGTTATCTTATTGTCTACTGCAGCCATAAAAGACTATTCAGTATAACGTCTACTCCTGGATACACATATCCCTAAAATTTATACTACTCCACATTGAGTCGTGTTTAAATGTTCACTGGCTCTCGCTGTGTGATTCTATGTAGACATGTTTGTTTTATTCATGTTCTCAGGCAACAACTCCAAACAATAACCTTGACAAGTACAGTGAGCACTGATATAATCATTATACGGCTTAACACACATTACACCATAGATGGAGATATGATAGCGTGTGCGTCGCTAATTACTAGCATCTGTTACTGGGTGTCAACCAGTAATGCAGCCCAACTGTTTGTGGGTGCGTGTGTGTGTGTGTGTGGTGTGTGTGTGTGTGTGTGTGTGTGTGTGTGTGTGTGTGTGTGTGTGTGTGTGTGTGTGTGGCCAGTCTGGTCAACAGAGAGATAATCTCCAAGTTGTCCTGATTGGCTGGCTGACAGACACGATAGCCAATCAGTGCCAGATCTGAGTGTCCCGCTGGGCACCTGGGCACCTCGTTGTTCCTCCATCATCCTGTTGTTTACTCAGATCGCTCCCGGTGATCACCAAACACGGCCAGAGGCCACCACGGCTCAGCAAATAGAAAGCCCTGCTGGCACGGAAGCAGGGCAGGGACCAGTGTGTGTGTGTGTGTGTGTGTGTGTGTGTGTGTGTGTGTGTGTGTGTGTTTGATGTGTGTGTGTGTGTGTGTGTGTGTGTGTGTGTGTGTGTGTGTGTGTGTGTGTGTGTGTGTGTGTGTGTGTGTGTGTACTGTACTGTATGTGTATGTGTATCTACAGTATCTATCTGTGTGTGTGTGTGTGTGTGTGTGTGTGTGTGTGTGTGTGTGTGTGTGTGTGTGTGTGTGTGTGTGTGTGTGTTTATGTACTGTATACTGTATGTGTATCTACAGTATCTATCTGTGTGTGTGTGTGTGTGTGTGTGTGTGTGTGTGTGTGTGTGTGTGTGTGTGTGTGTGTCTGTGTGTGTGTGTGTGTGTGTGTGTGTGTGTGTGTGTGTGTGTGTGTGTGTGTATCTGAGCAGAGGAAGGCTTACAAGAGAGCTTTTGAAATCTACCTAAGCACCACACACACACACACACACACACACACACACACACACACACACACACACACTACGACGCTATTGCCAGAGCTCACTTCAGAATCAAGGCCGCCAGGAGCTGTGAGCACCATCTGTAAATAGTCCCATCTTCATGAGCCACTGATAGGCCTCTTGAGATTTGGCCCCTTTAGAAATCAGCATGGCTGAGCTGATTACTAGCTCTATTACTGCATTTCTTTCTCAAGCACTTCTTAGGCAGCAGCAATACAAATGGCTGCATTTTTGGCTGCCTTTGAGGATGCCTAAATAAAAGAGAAAATAGACAGAGTAGAATGAGAGAGAGAGAGAGAGAGAGAGAGAGAGAGAGAGAGAGAGAGAGAGAGAGAGAGAGAGATGGTGTCACAAACAAAGTTTAAACAGCCCTTTTATAATGCCACATTCTTCATGTTTGTTTGTTTGTTTGTTTGTTTGATTAGTAGATGATTGTAATAATTATTCCCATGGTGAATATGTACTGGCATGCACAGTTGCTGTCCTACTGCATGGTGCCAAACAGACTGGATCAGACAGAACAGGACAGGACAGGAGCGTGATGTTCTAGTAGTGGGCACAAGCATGTTTCAGAGAGAGAGAGAGAGAGATAGAGAGAGGGATAGAGGGATGCTGGGAAGGAAGGAGAGAGAAAAGGAGGAAGAGAGAAAGTGCATTAGGAGGAGGAGATGGAAAAAAAAGAATCAGCTTGGCATGATTTATAGCATTTAATTAACATTCATGCAAATATTGGAAAAGCCAGCCATCTGGGAATGATTAGATATGAGAGCAC
>JAODXP020000032.1:3129888-3142388 GCA_027497455.2 Sardinella longiceps
TCCTTCTCTTCTTGTCCCATCTCCTATCTTCTTTTTCCTCCTCTCCTCTCCTTCTCTAGTCTCCTCTCTTCTACTCCCTGCCTCTCTCCTCCTCTTCACATCTCCTCTTTTCTCCTCCTCCTCTTGTCTCTCCCTTTCTCCTCTTTTTATCTCCTCTCCTCCTCTCTTCTCCTTCTCTTCTTGTCCAATCTCCTTTCTTCTTTTTCCTCCTCTTCTCTCCTCTCCTTCTTTTGTCTCTTCTCTTCTTGTCTCGTCTTCTCTTCTTTTCCCCTTCTCCTCTCCTCTTCTTGTCTCTTCTCATCTCCTCTTCTCTCCTGTCCTCCTCTCATCTCATCTCATCTTTCCTTCCATCCTCCTCTCCTCTCCTCTCCTCTCTGCTCCATTAAAGTATATCAGAGCATCTATTTGACTCTCAGCAGTAGGCCTGTGCCCAGGAAGATGAATTGGACATAATGGACAAGCAAGAGCACCCATAATAGTACATACCACTGTCCGTGTCTGTGTGTGTCTATGTCTGCGTGTGTATGTTTGTCGAGAGAGAGAGAGAGAGAGAGAGAGAGAGAGAGAGAGAGAGAGAGAGAGAGAGAGAGAGAGAGTCTGTGTTTTGATGTTTCTAAGTGAGGGAAAGACAGACAGACAGACAGACAGAGTCAGACCAACAGACAGAAGGATGGTTTGTTCTCCGTGACAGAGACTAATAGCTATCTAATATAGTCCTGCCCGTAGACAAAGAACATGAGGATGGACTGCCCTCTGCTGGCTGGCCTTCGAAACTGCAGTAGAATGTAAAGACGGACTGTAGCAGATATCTGCAGCAGCAAGTTCATGTTACGCAATATCTTTACATCATAGCTTTGAAAAGTAAATGCCTCAGCTTGGCTTCAAGCTTGAAAAGTAAAGTGATTTACATAATGGTCAAAATCATCTCTCTCTCTCTCTCTCTCTCTCTCTCTCTCTCTCTCTCTCTCTCAATTCAATTCAAGAAGCTGTATTAGCATGACTAATGTTATACAGTATTGCCAAAGCATTGCAAAGTAATAATATTGTATTCTCTCTCTCTCTCTCTCTCTCTCTCTCTCTCTCTCTCTCTCTCTCTCTCTCTCTCTCTCTCTCTCTCTCTCAGACTCAGAACAGAGGGCAGCGTCTGAAAGAGGGGGCTCATATTAACCGCTCACTGTTGGCTTTGGGAAACTGCATCAACGCCTTGAGTGAGAAAAGTGGGAACAAGTATGTCAATTATAGAGACAGCAAGCTCACGCGCCTACTGAAGGTACGCACACACACACACACACACACACACACACACACACACACACACACACACACACACACACACACACACACACACACACACACACACATTCAAAGTACCGAGACGGCAAGCTCACACAACTACTGAAGGTACACATTGACTCACTTACACACAAACACACACACACACACACGCATGTACACACAGACAACACAGACAGCGAGCTCATACACCCACAGAGTACAAAGACATCAAGCTCGCACACCTACTAAAGGTGCACATTGACTCACTTACACACGCATGCACACACACACACAAACACACACAATCACACACAGTACAGAGAAAGCCAGCTCACACGCCTACATAGCCACATAACACATTTCTGAGTGCTGAAATGTACACTCAGACTTCGAGGGCTGTCATTGGCTGAAGTTTTGCTGACTGTTTGACTGATTGACAGGACTCCCTGGGTGGGAACAGCAGGACTGTGATGATCGCTCACATAAGCCCCGCCTCCCTGGCCTTCGAGGAGTCACGCAACACCCTGACATACGCCGACCGTGCCAAAAGTATCCGCACACGGGTTAGTATGCTCACCTCAAGTACACACACACACACACACACACACAGGCACATGAGTTAGTATGCACATATAAAGTACACACTCACACACACACACACACACATACACACACACACACACACACACACACACACACACACACACACGCACACACACAAGCTCGTATGAAAGGAATTGTGAGGATAAACCCGTGAACTCATTTATGGATCACTATCAATCTTTTTATATCACCCCTCCTCTGTACACACCTAAACGCATAACGCATACACATACACTTACACTCACAGACACATGGGTTGGTATGAAATAAATTGTAAGGATCAACTTCTTTATTGATCCCTCTCTCCCTCTCTCAGGTGAAGCGTAACCTCCTGAATGTGTCCTATCACATCGCCCAGTACACCAGCATCATCGCTGACCTCCGCAGCGAGATCCAGCGACTCAAGAAGAAGATCGCGGAGCAGGCCAGCAGACAGATGAACGCTGACAGGACAGACATCCGCCATGTCCAAGGTAAGACATGTGGACACACACACATACACACACACACACACACACTGTAATTTCCCATCTTAAGGACAAGATGGGGTATGAATACACATAAACTTGTTTAATTATTTAGTACAAATTTATGTGGTTCAAGCAATTCCTCAGTTTAATCACTAACGCATTAAATATTTCCTTGGATGTGACCAAAAAAAAACAAAAAAAAAACGCAGTATATTCTTACTGCAAGCAATAAAAGTCTCAGTGTTGCTGAAGATTCCTAAAACACTACACTGGACACAATCAGTTTGCTTATGTTGCTCAAATCGCCCATGACGTGTCCATGGACATATCATTTATCGCCAAAACGATACGTATCATAGTACGTATCATAGCTAGTTAGTTTGCATTCAGTTACCCTTGTTTTAGATTTTTCTCAACGTACAAGTTGCCCTTTATGTCGCTTCAGTTGCTTTAGATGCCAGTGTCCATAGAAAGTCACTCTTGTCGCCTGCATCACTTAATGTTTGGTTTGAACTTACAGTTACCTCTTTATGATTTTATTTCCACTCATGTATAGCCTATCTACAGTATGTCAAGCACACTAAACTACTCCTGAGTATAAAATGCGTTGTATTAATAAACTTCTATTCCGTTGTAGCGGAGGTACAGGCCCACTCCACCCAGCAGAGTCGTGCGGAGATGGACCAGCTTCGGGAACAGCTGATCGATGCATTCCGGCAGCAGATGGAGATCCGGAAGAGTCTGATGGAGCTGGACAACAGCAACATGGAGATTCAGATTGACACCTCCAAACACTTGCTCACCATTGCAGAGTGAGTCTTATAAACACACACACACACACACTGTAATGTATGGATTTGGAGAACGACATTGAGATCCAGATCAATCTAAAACATACAGTACGAATCACTGAGTCTCACACACACACACACACACACACACACACACACACACACACACACACACACACACACACACACACGCACACAGACACACACAACTCACAGAGGGTATCTTGAAAAGTGCTATAAAAATGGACAATGATCTAAGGCATCTCACTATCTAGGTTTACCATTCATCTATCTATCTACAGTATATCTATCTATCTATCTATCTATCTATCTATCTATCTATCTATCTATCTGCCTATATATCTATCTTTCTTCACATCTATGTATGTCTGTTGATCCATGTGTTTACTGGGCTGTTTTATTTCTCCCTGTCCCTCCTCTGTCAGCTGGGAGCAGGAGCGCTGTCGCCGCAGGAGGAAGTGGAGGGCGGAGAGGAGGAAAGAGAGCTTCCACAAGGACGAGAGCGAGAAGGACTCCGACTCGCCCGAGTCTCCGCCCGACAGCACGGAGACGCAGGAGGTTGCCATGGCGAGGGAGAACCTGGTCACACTCATGGCCGAGCAGAAGAAGATCCGCAAACAGAAGGTGACTGCAGTTCTCCATTCTCACCACTAGAGGGGGCTATGAAACAACAGAGGACAGAGCCGTATACTGACATAGGACTCAGCAATGGAACTGGTGTCCTATTATGAAACCATGATGATAATACCATGCTCAATGGTGTATTTTGCCCTCAATGGCACCTTCCAGGCAACACTGTCTGAAAGGCACTACTTTAACCCAAGCCTAACCCCCTTAACCCTCATCCTAACCCGAGGTAGTGCCTTGAAGGCAGTGCTGCCTGGAAGGCGCCGTCAAGGGCAAAAAAAGACTAAAGACCTAATACCATCCTAAAACAACTTTTATTATAGATATGAAAAGTCATATTTTATGTAAGGTAATTTATTTATTTTACTGTATTGGTTTGTGTTCTAAATTGTCACTTGGCTTGTGTTTTATATTGAGTACCAGGGACTTATTCCTCTTTTCCTTTTCCTCTGTTTTCCCCTCTCTCTCTCTCTCTCTCTCTCTCTCTCTCTCTCTCTCTCTCTCTCTCTCTCTCTCTCTCTCCTGCAGTCGTCTCTGGAGCGGCGGTTTGTGGAGCTGCGGGAGAAGGCCCGGCGTCTGGAGGAGCTGCTGCCCAGGCGTGTGAGCTCAGAGGAACAGAGGGAGGTTCTGGGCCTCCTCTGCAAGGTGAGCAACCAATCAGGTGCTACCAATGGAATCTGACAGGGCTGATTGGGCAGGGTATTGGCTGATTGGCTATTCTATCTTCCCTTATCACCCAATGGAATGGAATACTGCTTTCTGACTGGCTTACAGGGTGTCCATTCTTTCATATGAAAATACAGTAGTACCCCAACCAAACAGGTTAACTTTCCGTTTCAGGTTAACTCTCCGTCAAAACTGAGCCATATGTTTTTTTTTATGTTTTAAACACTTGCTTACCGTCTATACAGTTGCAACAAGGTGATAAGCGGGATAACAGCCTTTGAGGTGTCAGTTATCCCTTACCTAGCTCATCTTATGATTATTGTGGTTATGTTTTCGCTGGAATTTATTTGCATGAAATATTTACCTAACACCAGAAATATGGGGGGTGTCAGTGACTGTATTGCCTTGATGGAGGTCTGCATTCTCTGAGTGCATTTCCAGTTGTTACTGTTTTATTACTATTTTTTTAAATCAGTCATGCTATGGACCCTGCTGTGAGTCTGTGGAATTGAATTGAATTGACTCAATGCCTTTCAATGGCAGGTGCATGAGCTGGAGATTGAGAATGCGGCGATGCAGTCTCACGCGCTGCTGAAGGACAACCTCATCCGTCAAAAGGACGCCGTGGTGCAGCGCTTCGAGCAACACCGCCACCTGTGTGATGAGATCATCCAGCAGCAGCGTCAGTTCATCATTGGTGAGTCCACCGTTACTTAATCAATGGAGGCGACCATTATTAGTATTATTTATATAGAAAGTGTGTGTGTGTGTGTGTGTGTGTGTGTGTGTGTGTGTACTGTGTGTGTGTGTGTGTGTGTGTGTGTGTGTGTGTGTGTGTGTGTGTGTGTGTGTGTGTGTGTACTGTGTGTGTGTACACATACTGTATGCATGGGTTGATATCTCAATGGCTAAATATCTGAACTCATCTCATATCTCAGTCATGACTGTATTGTGTCTTTGTGTGTGTGTGTGTGTGTGTGTGTGTGTGTGTGTGTGTGTGTGTGTATGTGCAGACCATAGTCTCCTGGTCCCGCCACACCTCCAGGAGTTGTATGAGATGTACATGAGGGAGCTGGATGAGAGAAGCCTGGACCGCATCATGGCGCTGGACAAAGTCACGGGCCGCACTCTCAAGGTACCAGACCATGCCTCCAGAATTGGCAGAACATGTACTGTAACATGTACAATATCAGACACGTACTGTAAGAAGACATGGATATAATTTAGCTAGCTATGAGGCTAACTTGTACAATACATCAAAGTCACTAGCATGCTAGCCATGTTCATTAACCACTAGCCTGCCAATGTGTACAGCAGCTGTACTCTGATTTAACCAGGGCCTTTATAGTAACACACACTCTGATGTGTTTCTGCAGGAGGGCTCCCTGCCCAAAATCACTCTGCCCAGTAGAGGTCGCGACCCCCTGCAGGAGCTGGACTCTGACCAGGAGAGCGTGCGGACGCTGGGCTCGGACAACCGGCGGGGCCGGGCCAAAGTCCGCCGGCACACTCTGCCCCCGATCATGCCAGAGGCAGATGGGTAAGAGAACCACACCAAGCACTCTAGATCTGTTAAACATTTCCTGATTATTAAGTTTATATATTAATTTTGCTGAAGTTTGTAGAACTTAAGAATCTGACGTCAATTAACCCAGTATGCTAAGTAGAATCGCCAACATTTTGTGAGGCGACGCTACCTGCTCTCCTTTCGGAATCCTGTACAAATGCGTGATGTCATTCTTACTGGCCTCACATTGCCAGACATAATTTCTTTCCATCAGTACTAGTGTGGATGGGAAAGAGCTTTTGACAATGACCCCATTTTCAGACATTAATTTGATGAGATGATAACAAACTTCAATGTATTCTCAATGGCAAAAAAGGTGTAAACTGGCCTGTAGTTATGGTGGCTGAATGGTGACCAAATACCCGGAAAGAACGCCCCCCTTCCTAAGCTCTATATATTGTGATATATTGTTATTATATATATTGTTATATATGTATTACAATTTAATTAAGATTCTTACTTGCAGATACATTTTAACAAGTAATGTTTTAGACAGATGCACAGTTAATAATAAATTGGTGTGGAATGTGACTGATATTTTAGTCAGAGCCATCCTGAATATGTCTGTATCTGTGTGTCTTTGTAGGGACAGTAATCGGGTGTTCAAAAACAGTCCTCACGCCAGGCAGATTAAACATTCTGTGGTGATGACACCCCCACCCATACACATCAATGGCATGGGCAACAGAGAGGTGAGAGCGCTCTTCATACAGTACTACACTCTTCTTCTTCTTCTTCTTCTTCTTCTCCTCCTCCTTCTTCTTCTTCTTCTCCTCCTCCTTCTTCTTCTTCTCCTCCTCTTCATTCTTGTTCTTCTCCTCCTCTTCCTCCTCCTTCTTCTTCTTCTTCTTCTCCTCCTCCTTCTTCTTCTTCTTCTTCTCCTCCTCCTTCTTCTTCTTCTTCTTCTTCTTCTTCTTCTCCTAGTCTTCCTTCTCCTTCTCTTCCATTTGAATAAAGTTCAGATAAAGACATAAAACAAGTTCAGAGGGAACCATTATACTTTAATGTGGATAGTTCCCATTTCGCACAGTGGATAGTAACACAATGTTGGAATTCACTTTAATGTGTAACATGAACAGTGATGTGTGATGGTAGTATGATGGTAGTGTGTGAGTGAGTGTGTGTGTGTGTGTGTGTGTGTGTGTGTGTGTGTGTGTGTGTGTGTGTGTGTGATGATGTGATGTGATGTGATGTGATGTGATGTGATGTGATGTGATGTGATGTGGTGTGTGTGTGTGTGTGTGTGTGTGTGTGTGTGTGTGTGTGTGCGTATGTATGATGTGTTTCCATGTGTGTCCATTCTGACTGTTGTGTGTGTTTGTCCCTAGTTGCACCCATGTGTTCCTGAGAGTGCCCTGAGCTACAGCCATCTCAGCCACAGTGTCAGCAGCCACCTGGACTCATCTCCTGAGAGCAGTGAGAACGGCACGGACGTGCCCCTCACACGCAAAGGTGAGGAAACCCTAGCCTACTGCACAAGTCTCCTCTGTCTCCAGTCTTTAAAGGAATAGTCCACCTTTTTATGAATTTGGGTTATTCACCATCTTACCTGGAGTTACTTATGTGGGTAAAAGCATTTCTTTAGGAGTGCTTGTGTTTTCCTAGCCTGCCCAATGCCTGCTCACTCTGTAGGCTACCAGTACATGCTAAAAGGTACACTAGCATCAGGGGTCTGTTTTCCTAAGATTGTTGTGGCAATTGTTGTTCGTTGGCAGAAATGCTGGGGGCCATTGGCAAGCACTTAATGGTTTTGACACTATATAGAGTTCCTATGCTGAGTAGATGACAATTTAGTGACAAACATTGTGATATAAATACCAATTTACTGTATACTGAATACTGTATACAGTACCACCATATTGTATGGAGTCACTACTGTATTCTGAGTCCGATCAAATCTACAGTAAGAAACTAAAGTTGCCATCTCTCTCATCTCATCGCATTGCATCGCATCTCCCACTGCAATGTAGAGGCTTGGCTTGTTAGTCATGGAGGGCATTGCTGGCTATAAAAGGATTTTATAGAGAGCCAGAATAGACAGTGAAATTGTTGTCATGGTTTCTCATACAGTACAGAACCTCTGAAAGGAGACCAAATTCCCCACACACAGTGAAGAGCAAATAAATAAATTCCCTCTGAAATTCCACTCTTGTAGATGCATAATATTAATATAATTGCTTTAATAATCACACTCTTGTAGATATCTCATATTGATGTTACACTATTGAATTCCACTCTTGTAGCTGTCTTATACACAAATATCCTACTCTTGTGTACTTTGCACAAATAGGCTGACACCAGACATAATTTCACAGTGTTTTCTACACCAGTAATCATATACGTGTGACAAATAAAATTCCTTGATTCCTTTTATAGCTGTATTCCACTAATACATAGGTTCTCAAGGGGCCCACATTATCTGATAATGTACAGTTTTCACAGTGTTACAGATATTGTTTTGAGAGAATGAATGTCCATTTTGTGGTATGTAGCAGTATCTATAGTCATTTATTTATTTCAATAAATGTAAACTGTAAAATTATTATAGATGGGATTTTTTCCCCCATCCCTTTGGCGGCCCTCAGTTCAATGTTGGATCCCTAAATTGCCCCTCACCTACCCTAACTTTGAGAACCCCTGCACTAATAGAGAACTTGAGAACCCCGGCACTAATAGTCTATCGGTCATGTTCATGTTCCTTCTTCTCCAGAGCGGCAGCAGATCATGCGTGGTGTGGAGAGTATCGCTGTGAAGGCGGCCCGCCGCCGCTCCAAGGCCCTGGAGGTGGACATCCTCCGCCTGCCACCACCGTCCCCGCTGGACCCCCACAAGCAGAAAAGCAGCCTATCACTGAGCGAGGCGCCTCCTATTGCCCCGCCCACACCACGCGGAGGTGGTGGCGGTGGAGTTAACGTGGGCCTTAGTGGCGTCTGTGGTCGTCAGCCGAGTCCCGAGCTTCGTCACGCCACCTCGGATGACAACCTGTCCAGCAGCACAGGTGATGGCACCTGGACACGCCCTCGCCAGCGGCAACAGAACGTGGCTAAGAACGGAGGATTGTCGAATCGCGAGCAGGACTTTGAAGCACGGCGCCGCAAGAAGAGGTCTCGGTCTTTCGAGGTCACAGGCCAAGCTGTACGTAAAGTTGTTGTTGTTGTTGTTTTTTTTCTGTTTGTTTTCAATTGAATACAATTCAATCAGATCATTTGTGTAGGCTATTTCTCCCATTTTAATATTAGGCATTCCATTTATAACATTGTATTGCATATTCCATTGGGTTTTTGTGGATTGTAATGGATGTGTTTGGCATAAATTCAATTGTGCAATGGTGTAAGTTGTTTGTCTCTTATGTTTCCATAGCTGTCTCAGGCTAAGACCACTGCTCAGAGGTTCCGGCCCCTGGACAGCACCTCAGACCCCCACCTGCACATCAGCCGACCCCCAGCCCCCCACCTCCGTCCCCAACCCAGGGGTGTGCCCCCTCTGGCCAAAGCACGCCTACCCCACCCCTCCCAGACCACAGGTAAGTGTCATCACATTCACGCTATTTCTCCTCTCTGAGGCATGTCATGCTAGTTAAATAGTAAAAACTATTTTAGAAAACTTGGTAAAAAAATGTTTTGTATATTTTCCTTTCACAGTATCCTTTTAATTACTCAGTTATCTTATTATTTTGTACTCACAACTCTTCCAGAGAGGATTTCATATGTTTTTTTTTTAGTCATTTTTATTATTATGATTATTAATGCTTTACTAATAGATCCTAAATGCTTGATTGATTCCACTTATCACTCTCTCTCTCTTGCCCCCTACAGGCCAGACTGTGGACAACGGCACCAGCTCCCTGACACACCTGGGCCAGGTGAGGCGTGGGCCCCAGTTCCGCCAGCCCCAGCCTCTGCTTTATGTCACCACCACTGGGGCAGGTGGACAGCGCACTCGCAAGCACTAAGGGGGATGCAGGGGGATGGGATGGGATGGGGAGGAGTGCCTCCTTCAGGCTAGGCCCCATGATTACTAGACCTTTGCTGTGGTCAAGTGGACCTACCTTCCTACCAGCACCAGCACTAACAAGAAGTACAGACTCAGAAGAGAGCCCTAGTACTTAGTTAGCGACAAGGAGGGCTCTCGCTCTCTATCTCTCTGTCTCTGTCTCTCTCTCACACACACACACACACACACACACACACACACACACACACACACACACACACACACACACACACACACAGAAAGACCCACAGTAAACTTGTGAGATGTTGACAATGCCTTGGGCTGATCACTGAGTGCTAGGGAGTGAGACGTTTCGAGAGACACAACGATCCAGTCCTGTTTATGTTTTTCTTTTTTCTTTTTTCCCGCCTTGTTCTGTGACCACCTCGCCTGTTTTCTGTTTGTTTTCCCCTTTTATTTTCCACTCCTTGCTCAAGTGCTCAAGATGAATTTGTGGATCAGCGGCAGTTCATGTGATGCTGCACTTAATTGTTTGTCTTTATAACCATTAAGACATTCTCATTGACATTTCCAAAGGGCCTGTACATAATGATGTCCATTCAGCTGATACAACTGTGAGGACGCTAAATTTTCTGATTAAAATGATAAAATAAAATGAAATAAAATGAAATAAATAAAATAAATAATGTAAGTGCTAAGACGAATGCTTGTGAAGGCTTGTGAGATGATAGGACTAGAAAGACAAAGGGTAAAACCTGCCATTGTGTGCTCCGTTTGAAAGCGAATGATGACCTCGGCCTTATGGGGAAAGAAACAGATTATTAATAAAAATCACAGAATGGCAACCAGGCAAGACACGCACTCTAGGCCTCTTTACAGAGTTTATCCACTTCATCATCAGACGATCTGTGCAGACATTTTATACTGTTTAGTGCTTTTTTTCCCCCCCTAGATATATTCAGTACCTAGCGAGCGCTTGCATTTACTGTTAAGTAGGCTATCATCACTTTTTTAAAAACCTCTGAGTCACAATCTGATGCAGAAAATGAGCCTAGTTTTGAACTAAAGTTATTGAATTACCCCCTCCCTCCTCCACTGGACTTGAAATGGGGCTGTTTAGTCATAGCCTAGGCTTATTTCCCACGTTGTGAGAGCAGCACTTCTGGCTTGAAAATAACCACTGTAACAGTGGCTCATTTGTTGTTGTGTTGATGAAAGTGGCTCCGTTGTTTTTTAAAAACTTAAAAATATCTCCTTTTGAAGCTGCATATGGAGCCGCTCACTCCATGCAGTCTGTCTCTGTTCCTGCTATTTCCGTTCCTGGTGAGGCCAATGATGAGGGTTTGTCTCCACCTGTCTTGTACTGCTGCCTTTCTCTGTGAGGTTTGTGATTGTTTTGTCGTTTTTTTTTTTTTTTTTTTTTTCATTTTACATGGTTGTACAAGACACTATTTTCTACACTTTATTTTGTACATTTTTTATTTGTAATCAAAATAAATTTGGATGAAACAAAGGATTTTTGTTTGTTGCTTCTGTTCTTGTGGTAGCCCAATTGTTCACATAATCTGCTGTGAAATAGCCTACTGTTTTTGTCTGCTATGTTTGTAACCTTATACCCAGGTCACTTAGCTTGTTGTATAACTGTTGACACGCTTTACTCTGCCACCTAAACAAATCAATATATCACTCAGAGTAAGCATATCTTTCGCACCATACAAAGCAACTCTGAGGCCAGCTGCCCACAGTGTCTCTAAATATCTGGTATGACTGATAGACGATGTGGGCTCCAGACTCCTGCACTGTGTCCACATCAGTATTAGATAAGATTGCCGCCTACATGAAAAAAAAAAAAGATTGTTTAAAGAAATAGACTTAACCTTTCACATTTCTATTTGTAGTCCATTTTTTCTTGACCTGGTAATTGCTGAAGTACCTATGCTATGGTCTATTATTATAAGGACACAGTGTTGGAGGTCGCACATAGAAAAAATAAAATAAAGATTCGAATTCATTTATAAACTGATGCAACAATTATTTATAGCTATTAGTTTGCTACTGGAATATAAACTGAAGAGGCATCTACACACCAATAAAGATGATCCAACAAGTGGACCAGCTTGTGATTGGGAAACGTCACAGGCCTTGATAAAGCAGTTGAAGGCGGAAGTGTTCCGAAGGGAGAGAGAAAGTAGGGATTCGTCTTGCTTGTTTACACCGAAGACGGGTAGACAGCAGAGAAAAGAAGGATACACAGAAAAGATTGCTAACATGAAAGGCTTGCCTTGATGTATTTCATACGTAAGTCCATTCGCCATTGTTGCTATTTTCAGTGCATGCTAATGCTGGCATCAAGAATATCAGTCGCCTGCTTCCACTGATGCAGGGTCGCTCAGCGTTAACGTTAGCTAGCTTAGCCAAAATGCTAACAGAAGCACCTAACGACACCTTGCTTGATGTTAGCAAGCTGGCTAACGTCATATTGAAAGAAATGATGTGAGCAGTAGCCTATCTATCAGAAAAATAAAA
>JAODXP020000032.1:3147388-3169888 GCA_027497455.2 Sardinella longiceps
CACTCTCTCTCGTGTGTGTGTGTGTGTGTGTGTGTGTGCGTGTGTATGTGGTGGCACACCTGTGGCTGTATGCATTCCTTCCTTGTGTGCGGTTATGTCTTTGGTGTGTGTGTGTGTGTGTGTCTGCGCGCGCCTGTGTGCACGTGCACACTGTGTGTTTGTGTGTGTGTGCGGATGTGCGCTTGTATATATATTTGTCTGTGTTTGGGCATGTCTGTGGTGTGTGTGCAATGTGTATGCGGTGCGCATGTGTGTTTGTGTGTGTGCACGTGCACTCTTGCTTATGTATCTGTGTGTGTGTGTGTGTGTCTGTCTCTCTCTCTCTCAGGAGCTGATCCTGCCGCTGCTGCTCCTCAGCCTGCTCATCATCATCAGCAACCTGAACCCCCACGTCTACTACGGGGGCATCGGCACCATGGAGCTGGAGAGCGAGAACTACCTGGCCCTCAAGGGCCTGGGGTACACCCCCATCACCAACGTCACCAACCACATCATGGAGGAGGTGGCCCAGGAGCTCCGTAAGTCCCCACCGACAACACCAGTGCCGCCCCTGAGCCTGCCACTCAATGGTGTTTTTTTTTTTTTATGTCCTTGACGGCACCTTCCAGGCATCAATACCTGCAAGCCACTACCTTAACCTTAATCCTAACCCTAGCCCTAACCCCCTTATAGGAATACTCCATCTTTTTTTTTTATTATTATTTGTGGGTAAAAGCATTTTGTCTCAGTGCTTGCATTTTCCTAATCCAGGAACCCCAATTTTAGCTTTAGCTTAGCATAGGCACTGGAGTGTAATGTTGCCAAAGAGTTGCTATCTGGCTACTTGGTAGTCCAGCACTTATGCTAAGCTAAAGCTAAAAAAAAAAAAAAAAGCACCATGTTTAGGGCATAAAAGACCAAAGACCACCCTTGCTCTGCCCTTCACTGCCCCGCTGTGTCCGAGTTACCCCTGTGAAGCAGACTGGCCTGGTCTTTGTTGGCTGTCTGATGGGTGACTGGAAGTGCATTAGGGCCGACTCTTAGTCAACGCAAGCGTGCATGGATAATGCAAACATGGTCAAGGACAACATGATGCGCCAAATAGCGTGTTGTGAAAGTTTTCCTGGCATTACCCAACGCAAAAATGCATGAGTCAATGCAGCAGGCTGCTTCTCGTGCTTATACACGTACGTCTGAGCTTGTGACCATGAAACAACCCTTAGTCTTGGTCTCTTTAGCTTAGCTAATGGTCTGAGTGCAAATAGATAATGCTTGTCTGTGTAATAACACTGTGAGACGTAAGCACAAGTTATAAGGGAAATAACTCTGCTGAAATTCTCATGAATGATGTGGCTGAGTTCTCTTCCTGTTGCGTAGAAAAACCTGCTGTATATAAGGACCGAATTAGCTAACCTAATTTTTGTATGATGGAGACAGCTGGCAGTAGTGTCAATACCGTACATCCGTGGACCTGGGTTTGATTTCAACATGAGGTCATTTCCCAATTACCAATACTGTGGAAGCTCTCGCATTACTGTGGGAAGCAATTAAGTTCAGCTCTCAGTCAACAGAAGACCTCTCCCAAAGTTACTGTACCTTTCATATTCCTGTGAATGAGTTCCGAGTTCCGTTCTCTGGGCACCATGGGAATGGAAGCAGAAGGGAGATGAGTCACAGGAACAATATAGGCCCTACGTCCTGTGTTTACGTCTATTTTTAACACTCACACTCACTTTGGGCTAATTATAGCCCTGTGATGCGCTGGGAGATGAAAGCGTCTGAGTGCTACCTACTGACTGCACGGTATCTCGCAATGTTGGGGAAGATTGGTTTGACCTGACAGACTTCTGTCGACTTGTTTGGGCCAGTTCAATCATAGTTTTTGTTTACTGCAGTTATGATATACAGCACAGTCGTTGTTGGATGTTGCTTACATTCTCCCTCCACTTTTTCTAGCTAGAAAAGCCCTCAGAGAGCACAGACCTCTGCCAAGGCAATGTGGTCACAGACACAATATACATTCCAGATCATGTTCTGGATCGCCGATCGACACCAAAAAACGAATCAGCTCTTGCTTGCGAAAACATAACCTCCTTGGCGGAGGTAAAAATGGAAAACTAAAAGTCTGGCCTCACACTTTAAGTAAATAGTTTGAAGTCCACCTCACTGTAGTCTCTAGTTTAGGCAATGAGTTATTTTTATGTATTTTTCTTTGTTCCCACTAGACTGCCAGTTTGGACCTTAAATACAAGGCAGCGTTAGTTAGGCATGGTTGAGGCTGGTTTTGTGGTTGGCACTGGATGCTGTGTGTCAAATTACAAGGCATGAAGCTAAAGAGAGGACACGTCGAGTAGGCTGCCGCAAATATGTCCGAGATCTGTTATATGTGTGTCAACCCATGATGTAGTACAGGATGTGGATTGGGGACGCAAACATGTACAGGATGCTAGAAATAGGCACACTGGCACTCTTCGAGACTTGCCAATATGAATGCTTGCTTGCTTGCTTGTGTGTTTGTCGTTAGTTGTTTGGTTATGCTCCTATTGGGGAATCCAGCATACAATAACTCAACTTTGGGGGGGGGTGTTCATTATGATTAATCTTAACATATAAACAGCTTTTAAAAGGGTGATTTCTGATTTCTTTCTGTAGGCATTCTTTAGGCCTATCGCTGGCTTTGAATTAGGAGAGGTTGTGCATGAGGTTGATCATTTACAGTTGAATATAGAGACTGCCGACCAATATTGGCTACTTCGCTAAGTCTGGCACATTTTACATTTTTAGTACAAAGTGAGGTAAAAAATATTATAAATAAATAAATCAATTAAACTAAATACAATTTTATGTGTGTTTGTGTGTGTAACATTTTTTTACATGACCGAACCAGGTACAATACAGCATTTATCCATAATTTCCCCCCTCTGTTGATTTGTAGATATGCAGGATCGCTTGGAGATGTTCGCCAATGAGGAGGACCTGGAGAACGCCAGCCTATACGAGCCCCTCGGCTACGTGGGGGTGGTCTTCAGGGACAACATGTCCTACCGACTCCGCTTCCCCTACAGCCAGCTGCCCTTGCCCAGCGACTACACCGAGTCCATTGGTGAGAGAGTTGGAGAGAGAAGTCTCTGCTGTCTGGTGCCCACGCTTCTAGACTAATTTAGTATAGATGCTATTTCCACAACTGGACTGAAATGCTTGCATGAAGTTGCATGGCAGTGTTAGCCATATTATTGTAATCTGTAGAAACATGCTAGATTATAAAAGTATTCGAGTATGAAGATTATTATTTAGTTGTTTCATTATTATTTAATCAATTTAGAAATTGTACAGGAATTAGAGGTCTTTAAGACTGCATGTTTTTAGTTATGTATTTCCATGTTTTCTTTTTTGTTTTTTTCTCTCTCACACCCACAGCTAGCTGCTTCTCCAACTCTGTGAATTGCCGAGCCGCCAACTACTGGTACTCTGGATTTGTGCGTCTGCAGACTCTTATTGACGCCGCCATCATCCAGGTGAGACATCAGGGGTCAAAGATTAAATCCCTTTATACACACACACACACACACACACACACACACACACACACACACACACACACACACACACACACACACACACACATCCATGCCTCTCCATCCCCGTCTGACTCACACACAATTGACACCAACCTCCCTCTCCCTGCCATCCTGTGTGTGTGTGTGTGTGTGTGTGTGTGTGTGTGTGTGTGTGTGTGTGTGTGTGTGTGTGTGTGTGTGTGTGTGACCACTTCATAATGATCAATTGGCTTTTTGTTCATTACCATTTTGTGGCACTCATTCAGGGCACTTGTGTTCAACTCACACTCAAAACCTCTTTGGCAGTTAGCAGAGTCCACACTGATTCAACCACTCTTAAGAGATGTGGGTTTGAATAGCTCTTAATTTTTTTTTTCTTCTTCTCTCCATTGAGTTGAATTTGCATTTATTTATTTATTTATTTATTTATTTATTTAACAGGGCTCAGCAACGTCTCATTTTATGAACATTATCCAGTTTAGCGAGCTTCAGTGGTTTGGCTCTGTTTAGTTTTTAAGTCAGGGGGAACATAAACTTTGCATGAGGTCGGTTGTAGCCTCGCCCCAGATCGGAGCCAAAAAGAAGGGAAAACACACACACACACACACACACACACACACACACACACACACACACACACACACACACACACACACAAGCATAGTATATACACACATAATCACACACACACACACACTCTCTCTTCCCTCTTCTCACTTGCAGGAGAGGCATGGCCCAGGAGATTTTGGCCACAAATACACCTGTTTCAAAAACAGAAATAACAGCTTGGGGGGGCTCAGAGGTTTAGCAACCATTCCTCTTCCCTCCTTTAAGCCTGCCTCAGTTCTCTGTCTTTGCTGAATGGTACTGCTGTACTTGTCTTTCCACATATTAGATTTGTATCTAACAAGCCTACTCTCAAGTACACTGATCTAGCTATTAGCTAATGCAACTACTGCTAGATAGAATTGATAGAACTGGGGATTGATAGAATTGGTGTGTAACAGATTAGATTGGAGAAGCTTTATTTTATCCAGTTAGACAATTGAGGTGTCCTTTGGCATACATCAAAACATACATATAGGCACAAACAAATACATGTAAAATCCATACACACACATACATACAGCCTACTACACATAAGAAGATATAGATTATTTGCTATTACATTAAAGGAAAATGCCTGTATGATGAGGACCGCAAGTATATTGCAACATCATAAAAAGTTTGAATCTTTGACGGGGAGAATAATTTTGATGTGTTTGTGCAGGCTGGAGAAGACCGTTTGTTAGTTTTAGCTTCTGGGTGCATATTGCTAGGTGTAAATAGCCAAATCGCTGCTTTAAACCATTAAATGCTACAAGAGAACTATACAAGATGCTACAAGAGAACTATACATAGGACCTGTAAGTTCTCCATGAGATCTATGCACAGGTCCTGTAAGTTTTCCATGAGGTCTATGCACAGGACCTGTAAGTTCTCCATGAGATCTATGCACAGGAACTTTAAGTTCTCCATGAGAACTATGCATAGGTTCACAGTGATGTTAGAGAGGGTCGAAGTGGACACCGGAGACACAATGGCTCACTGCCTGATATGATAATCAATGATCCTTAAGTGATGTGTTGAAACATGCGGTCAGCCTGTGCTGGAATGCTTTTGCCTTGTGATAGATTTTTGTCTATATTAGAGTTGTAGAGTTGTGTCTATATTATATATCTACTAACTGTACATACAGTATGTGTATCATATGTCTACTATTTATACAGACTACTACTATATGTCTATTGTTAAGTGTATAGAGACCTAATACCTACCGAAGGCAAATTCCTTATATACTTGGCCATTGAATCTGATTCTGATTCTGATTCTGATTCTCATTCTGATTCTGATTTTGATTCTTATTCTGATTCTGATTCTGATTCTGATTCTTTTTCCCTGTCTCAGATGCAGACCAAGAGGCCCGTGTGGCGGGAGATGGACGTGCGGGTGGTGATGATGGGCCAGCCGGGCTCGGTGGAGGTGCAGAAGTTCCCGCACGCGCTCATCTCCATCTACCTGGTGCTGGCCTTCACGCCCTTCGTCTCCTTCCTCATCGTCAACGTCGCCGCCGAGAAGGAACGCCGCCTCAAGGACACCATGAGCATGATGGGACTCTACGACTCCGCCTTCTGGTGAGACACACCATAGACTGCGTTTTATATAATGCTCTCCAAGCCGTCTCGGATCTTTGATCTCACCTCACTTTCAGCGTTTTATTATGCAAACTTCTCGGACGTGGAGAACCAATGAAAACAATGTTCACGTCACTTCCTGATTTAGTTTGTCTTCCGTTAGCAACCCTAGGCTACGTTTAGCACACCTTTTTGAAACAAGTCCTTGTTCAATATTAGCCCCGCAGTATTAATGTATGTGATCGGACTGTTTTAGTAGTTTAAATGACTATTTCAAACACAATGAAATCGGCAGGTGACACTGGGCGCAGCCATCTTGGAATTGGAATCGGAATTCTTGCTCGGTGTGCTCTGAGTTCAACCGAGAAGGCAAGAGCACCGTCCGAGGAAAAGGGGCGTGCTTGTGCTTGTTGCTAGGTAATGTCCTCGGGCCATCCGATAATAAAACGCACCAATAGACTGTAGGAAGGAATCACCTCCTCTAGACTGTAATCAAATAGAAAAACATTGAAGTAAAGTCACAGTCCTGCCTGCTAAAGTGATGGCTGGTTGCGAAGCACAGTTACTGTGGATGCTGTAAACAGACTGCTGGTGGTAATGAATAATTATGAAACCCTACTTGATGTTGAAGTGGCTTTGGCGAGAGGAGAAGAGAGGAGAAGGGGCGATGAGGACCCTCTCTCTGTCTCTTGTCATTTGCATGACGTGCAACATATTTTGAATTTTAGTTCACTTTACATAACCTGTGTGTGTATGTGAATATAATCATGACACTCTTTCAATTGTTTTCCTGTTGTGTGTGTGTGTGTGTGTGTGTGTGTGTGTGTGTGTGTGTGTGTGTGCCCTCTCAGGTTGTCATGGGGTCTCCTGTATGCTGCTCTGGTCACCACCATGTCTATCCTGATGGCGGTGATTGCCACCTGTACGTCCCTCTTCTACAACAGCAACTTCTTCATCATCTTCCTCCTCATCTTCCTCTACGGGATCTCCTCAGTAAGTACCAGCAGACACACAGAGCTGCTGCTCTCTCATTTTAAAACGAGTCAAGATGCACTCAAGATGCAGTATAAAAAAGGTTTTATTAGGCTACAAAAATTGTCTATGCATTTCGGCCTCAAAGGCCTTCCTCAGGACTCTGAGAGATGGCTGCTTGTTTGCCACTCTTTTTAACAAAGTCAATCATGGTTCACACATGGGGGCGTCGTGGCTCAGTTGGCTAAGGCGCCATACCATAAATCCGGGGACCCAGGTTCAATTCCGACCCGAGGTCTTTTCCCGATCCCTCCCTCTCTCTCACACTCATCCCTCTCTCTCACACTCATTTCCTGTCTCTCTGCACTGTCCTGTCCAATAAAGGTGGAAAAAGCCCCCAAAAATATCTAAATAAATAAATAAATAAATAAATAAATGGTTCACATGAGGCACACATGGCAAAGTGATCACATGACACAAAACACCTGATAGATCACATGATGATCCAAATTGACAATAGATACACAGCAATAGGTTACAATCGCAATCAATCTGGCCAAATACAATACTGCTGCTCTCCAGGACTGCTTCACTTCCTCAGTGGAGTGTCTCACCTGCAAAACAGAGTTTGTGTCTGTCATGGGTGCTCCTCTTACTGACTGTAAAGCTCTGTGCCTCTACGCTACTCTCCTTGACTACACTACCGATTCTGAACATGCTACAGTATATTCAATTCAGTTCAATTCAATTCAATTTTATTTGTAGAGAGCTTATTTGTATTGTCTCGCAGCGCTTTAGAGACAGTACAGGAAGCATCCATGAGTAACAGGGGCAAGGAAAAACTCCCTTGGCTTTACTAATAATTCGTTTTTAGGAAGAAACCTTGGCCAGATCCACGCCTCATGGACTCGGCCTACCTGCCTGGGGCCGTAAAGTCAGTAGTCTGATGCATAGATTAACCATGGTTTACAATTTATCAATTTAGGCCCGGAAGGCCTCAAGTCCATTTAAAATAATTGCTACTGTAGCCTCTATCTCTATCATTGACATGCAAAACCAGATATAAAATACACAAAATATCAAATGCATATAGCTTGCACAAAATGTTATCATTGCTTTTTCTTACAACACAGTACTGGCACGTACATGTATGTGGTTTTTGGCGCCAGAACCTGTCATTGTTTGGTGGAAACATGCAGAACCAGTTCTGGATTGGGCGGTGGAATAAGCTTTTTGAGAACCAAGGGTGTAAAGTCTTGATAACTTGCCATCCTGTTTTGAAATGCTTCTTCATAGGGTCTTTCACATAATCTTGTCCGGCAGCTGTTTGAACCCAACCCAACAGTTAGAAAAAAAAAGGCCAAGCTTTTTAATTTGTTTTAGTTTGAAACATTTAAAGAGCTTTTCTCTTCGGAGGAGCTGTCAGAAATCTGGGGATGCTGTTTTCTCAGCCCTTTTGCCCTGCTGTCAGAAGCGTTAGCCCAGCGCTAGCGTAGCATCCTCGGCATCTCTACATGCGGCACTTGCAGAGGGAAGGGATTAAACACCCCCCAACACACACACACACACACACACACACACACACACACACACACACACACACACACACACCCCTCGCTCAGTCAGTCAGTCAGGCAGACATGGCTGGCTCTAGCGGCTGCCTGTTTTATGTGTCATTAGCTTCTAAGCTCCCGCTTGTGGGCAAGGTCTTGGAGGGCGCTGTGCTGCGCAGAGAGGAGAGGAGAGGAGATGCTACTGTTTGCTGAAGGATGAGTAATGCGAAAGCACTGAGAATTACTGGTGTGTGTGTGTGTGTGTGTGTGTGTGTCTGCTCTCTCTCTCTCTCTCTCTCTCTCTCTCTCTCTCTCTCTCTCTCTCTCTCTCTCTCTCTCTCTCTCTCTCTCTCTCTCTCTCTCTCTCTCTCTCTCTCTCTCTCTCTCTCTCTCTCTCTCTCTCTCTGTGTGTTTGTTTGTTTGCATGGTCGAATGCGACTTATGAAGCATAAGCTGTTTTGAGAATTATAATAACACAGAGCCTGGGCCACAATCTGGATTGTTTACTCTCTGGGGCTGGGAGTGAACAAAATGTGCCCTCTTCAGCTCAAAGTAAACACTAGTTTGTTTGTTTGTTTGTTTGTTTGTTTCTGACTTTTAGACTTATTTCCACATTGTAATGTTGGCTCATCAGGATTTATTAGTGTTTCTGATACTGTGTAAATAAAGCTTTCTTTCTTTCTTTTTTTTCTCTCTTTATATCTGTCTATCTTTCTTTCCTTCTTTCTTTCTCTCTTTCTTTCTCACTCTCTCACTCTTTTCTCTCTCTCTCTCTCTCTCTCTCTCTCTCTCTCTCTCTCTCTCTCTCTCTCTCTCTCCCTCCCTTATGTCTTGGCAGATCTTCTTCTCCTTCATGCTGACTCCGCTGTTTAAGAAGCCCAAGTTTGCCAGCACGGTGGGCTCCATGCTGACGGTGGTGTTTGGCTGCCTGTCCCTCTTCACCGTGCTCATGCGTGACTTCCCCCAGTCCCTCGTCTGGCTCCTCTGCCTGCTCTCCCCCAGCGCCTTCTCCATCGGCATCGCCCAGGTAACTAACCACACACACACACACACACACACACACACACACACACACACACACACTACCCCCCACCCCAGTCCCTCGCCTGGCTCCTCTGACTGCTCTCCCCCGCCGCCTTCTCCATCGGCATCACCCAGGTAACCACACCCCCTGGGGTGGTTTCTATGGCAACCAACACATACTGTACACACACACACACACACACACACACACACACACACACACACACACACACACACACACACACACACACACACCACTACCCCACTACCGCCCCGGCCTTTACCATAGTGACGGACGGCACTGCCATGGCGAGACACGAGGGATGAGTAGTAGGAGTGATGGGGCCCCCCATTTGGTGGTGGGTGGCAGTGACAGTGCTTCCATTCAATAATTCAAAGGTCTTGTGAGTTTGTTTGTGTGTGTGTGGTGTGGATATATGTGTGTGTGTGTATCCTGGCGGTCCTCCACAATGTTCTTTGGACAGTGAGTTTTCGAGCTGCTCCAGCACCAGGCTGAAGGCCCATAACAGATGGCTTAGAACAGGGACCACATGCAGCTTCCTCTCTGTGGCTCTGCCTCCTTCATTCTGGAGTCTGGGGTTAGCTTCCTGACCCCATGCTGGAGTTGGGGGTTCAGTTAGCAACGCTGGTGGCTACAGTGCAGTTGCATATTATTCACAATATACAAACTGTACTAACACATTGCGGTATTCTCCTAGTAACTTAAGTGTAAAAAGTGCTTAGTATAGATCCATTCATTTCAGCCTGCACTATACTAAGCACTTTTTTGAACTTAACCTGGGAGAATAGTGCCCACAATGCACAACCTCTCTCAACTGGGCTATGGGTTGATCCACTCCAGACAATCCCTGTAACAATCAAACACATTTCATAGATATTTTCTTTCAGTGGTCAGAAGTAAAGGCTATGGCTAACTGTTTGTTGATGGATAACACTGGTCTGCGATCAGTAATGGCTAACTCTGTATAGGATAACACTGGTGGTCTCTGTGTGATCAGTACTAGATGCTAATGGATAACTGTGTCTTTAGGTGACACTTACATTGGTCTGTGATCAGTAGTAACTTAGGCTAATGGCTAATTGTTTGTTGATGGATAACACTGGTCTGTGATGGGTAGTAAATGCTGACGGCTAACTGTTTGTTGATGGACTTTGGTCTGTAATCAATAGTGAATGCCAACGGCTAACTGTTGATGTATAACACTGGTCTGTGATCAGTAGTAACTTATGCTAATGGATAACTGTTTTCTGATGGATACATTGGTCTGTGATCAACAATAAAGGCTAATGGCTAACATTGGACAACATTCTGTGATGGGTAGTAGATGCTAATGAATAACTGTGAGTAGATAACTAACACTGGTCTGTGATCAGTAGTAAAGGCTAATGGCTAACTACTTATTGATGGAAAAAACTGGTCTATGATCAGAAGTAGATTTTAATGGCTAACAGTGTCTGTAGGTGGACAACAATGGTCTGAGATCATTAGTAAAGGCTAGTGGTTAACTGTTGGTGGATAACACTGATCAGTGATCAGTAGTAGTAAAGGCTAGTGGCTAACTGTGGATGTCGGTGGTGTACCTGGTGGCCTAGGGGGATGGTGCTGGAGAACACTGGTCTGTGATCAGTAGTAGATGCTAATGGATAACTGTTGATGGGTAACACTGGTCTGTGATCACTGATCAGTAATAGATGCTAATCATTAAGTGTATGTGTGTGTGTGTGTGTGTGTGTAACAGGTGGTGTACCTGGAAGCCCAGGGGGATGGTGCGGTGTTGTCCACGCTGGCCCACGGCCCCCACGCCCTGTATGTTCCGCTGCTCATGCTCTTCTTAGACTGCATCCTCTACCTGCTGCTCGCCGTCTACCTGGACCAGGTGCTGCCAGGTAAATATACACGGCTGGCACGGCTTCAGTAGCTGGTAAAATTAACCTTTAAAGGCTAATAGGTAACTGTGTAAGTGGATAACACTGCTTAAAATGTTGCTTGCTGTGCCTTTTAAATTGAAACATTTGAGCTCTATGTCAGGATAAGCGAAGTAGCTATTTTTGAGACTTCTATTCTGCACAACTATTTTTTAATTTCTTAAAATAATTTTCTAACTTCCTGGATTATCCAAATCATGTTGATAGTATTAAAAGCATAATTTAATTATTTATTATTTTACTGTTATCAAGGTGAGTTTGGCATGCGCCGCTCCATCATCTACTTCCTGAAGCCTTCCTATTGGTCGCAGCGCAGGAAGCGCTACACGGAGGTGAGCTCCGTGTACGAGGCGGAGGTGAACGGGGCACCCGTAGGAGATGAGACGATCGAGCCAGTCTCCCCCGAATTCAGAGGCAAGGAGGCCATCAGGTAGGATATGGAATGCTGTTATCACATCAACCTCTTCTCTTGGAACATAAGTGTGCCCACTGTAATTTACAGTTGACATTGCCTTATATCACCAAGTCAGTGTCAGCCAGTGATGATGTTGAACACAGCAAAAATAACCAATAGGAATACAGTATGAAATGGCTTTCTATCCAGGATGCATAGCTGGCTGCAGCTGGCTTGGAAAAGTCATACAATTTGGAATCCACCTTTTATTTCACTCATGGATGTGCTTGAACCTCCCACCCCTAATACTTAAAGCTGTATTCGGCAAGTCTACGTAATTCTGAGACTCAATTCAAAATCATACAACTCTCTGGTCATACAACTCTCCCCCAGTCTCTACTACACTCCTCAATAGCCTCTAAAACCCCTCCCTCGCTTTAGCATCTCTCCCTCCCTCCGAATCTGATTGGTGGAAGGCTCCAGGAAGCACTGGATATTTGCAACCACGATTACAGGGTTTAGATGGAGCTAGAGAATTTGTGGTTTTGTCCTAAATAGCCTTTTTCATGTTCTATTTCCAGAATAATGTGACAATTCTGCAAAATTTGACTTCGGCATGAGTTGTCGAATACAGCTTTAATTGGCATGCGAGGAAATCCTAATGGCTTATTTATGCTTGGTAAGTCTTTGATGGCTAGGGGGTACATTGAGATTCTGCCAAAAGATTCATAATTCAGTCTAATAAAATTGAATAGAAATGGAATGGATCCTGGTGGAATTCCAACTTAGTGGCATTTGACTTTGCTGAGATTCGCTTGACTTAGAAGCGATTCTATCACTATTGTGTATTCTTTCTTTTATGAAATGGTTTCTTTTTCTCCCTCTCGCTCTGTTGCATTTTATGATGTCCATGATTCTGGCAGGTAGACTGACTGCCCTTGTCTCTTATCCCAAGACTGACACCGATATGGTTACATGGACCTGAATAATCTGATTATTTAACCAAATATTCCATTTCAGTTGGAGTTTATGTTAGGGACAAAGGCCGGTTCAATGGAAATAATGGCAAGGTGGAGGCATAGAAGTTGCCTCCGGCGAGACATTATTCCCATCGAACCGGTCACTTTGAAGGCCGTTATCCCACTTATTTCCCGTTTGTATTCATCTCCCGTATATGTAAGCAAGTGTTTAAAATGTAAAAGAAGCATGCGACTCCATTTAAGAAGAAGTTGACCTGTTCGGTTGGGGTACTATTTTCATGTGATGGTAGATCTGCAAGGCTGCTTACTGTTGTTATAGTTACCATTCTAAAGAGCACTGATATGGAACGGTGGCGAAACGAGATTAGCGTCTCAGGTAGCAGGTTATACGAAGTTAATGGCCACCCCATCAGCCATTCTGAAGGGAGATAAGAATGCATCTCCTTGGATACTACAGTAGTTCTATAGAGTGCACCTTGGAATGGCGCTAATCAGATTATTCACCTGACTGGCTCTTGGGCTTGGCTTTACCTTTTAGCCCTTTAGACGGAAATTGGAGTGCCTGTGCTCGGGATGATGATGTCACCTCCCAAACTATCTCTCTGAATGCTCTGATGTGGCTCGGTGTCCCTAGACTACCTCACACACACACACACACACACACACACACACACACACACACACACACACACACACACACACACACACACACACACACACACACACACACACACAGTGAGGGAGAGAGAGTAATGTTCTCTCTGTCTCTCACTATTCTACAGAGAGAGAGGGAGACTTGCTTTCTCTGGGTGTCCCTTTCTCACACACACACACACACACACACACACACACACACACACACACACACACACAGTGAGAGAAAGAGAGAGAGAGAGAGAGTGATGTTCTCTCTGTCTCTCACTATTCTACAGACACACACACACACACACACACACACACACACACACACACACACACACACACACTCCCCGTGAGGATTGTTCTGGGTGAGCTGCTAAAGTCATTTTGGAGATAAAGCAGACTTCATACAGATGATGGGCTGTGAAACCACATCTACTAGAAACCCCAACGCTGTTGTAGCTGGGCAGAGTGCCAAACTGTCATTTAATATCCATTACTGACCTGTGTGTGTGTGTGTGTGTGTGTGTGTGTGTGTGTGTGTGTGTGTGTGTGTGTGTGTGTGTGTGTGTGTGTTGTGTGTGTGTGTGTGTGTGTGGTGTGTGTGTGGGGTGTGTGTGTGTGTCTGTCTCTCTCATGCCGTCAGGATTAATAACATTCGTAAGGTCTACAAAGAGAGGGACAACGTGGTGGAGGCTTTGAGGGGTGAGTCTCTCTCTCTCTCTCTCTCTCTCTCTCTCTCTCTCTCTCTCTCTCTCTCTCTCTCTCTCTCTCTCTCTCTCTCTCTCTCTCAACTTATGGCTGTAAGTGTTTTTAGTATTTTTTTTTTCCCCCACGAATAAAAAAAAAAATACTTTGTTACTTAATCTCTCATTTTACACTGTTGTGTCTGTGGCCTAGTGTTTGTGACACTGACGCTGTATGGTTGCTTGTTTTTGGATTGTGTATACATTTGTGTGACTGTATGTGTTTTGTGGATGACCCTGAAACTGTTTTGGTGTGGTGTGGGTGTCTTGTGTGTGCGTGCGCTGTGGATGCTTTGTGTTTTTACTTGACCCTGTTTTGCTATTCTCTTTGTGTGCGTGTGTGTGTGTGTGTATTTGTGTGTGTATTTGTGTGTGTGTGTGTGTGTGTGTGTGTGTGTGTGTGTGTGTGTGTGTGTGTGTGTGTGTGTCCCTTGTGCGCAGGCTTCACCTTTGACATCTATGAGGGCCAGATCACGGCGCTGCTGGGCCACAGTGGAGCAGGGAAGTCCACCCTCATGAACATCCTGTGTGGAATCTGTCCCCCTACTGAAGGTGAGAGGAGACCCACTAGACTCGTATGCGGTGTGATGCCCATATTTCATAACAAAGTCCACTGGAGATGTCAGCCATGCATTTGCTGCAGTGGTTTATCAAACGGTTTTAAAACTTGGGTGTCAATCCCATAGAAATGGCTTGGTTTTCTGAAGTCGCCTGACATTTATTAGCTAAAAAGGTTATTCTGTTACACTTTATTTGAAGGTACCGTGATAAGACTAACATGACACTGTCATTAACTATGACATGACATTGTCATGAATCTGTCAAAAAACTTTATACACCTGTCATGACTTCTGTCATTGAGTGTCACCCGGTATCTGTAATGGTTAATGACTTAGTGTTATGCGTGTCAGCAGTCGTGACATGTTCATAAAGTCTTATGACGGATACCTTGACAACGTATATCATAGTTATTGACCGGTTATTCTAATCATGACGGTGTTAGAAGCTACGGTTATTCTGCATCATGAAGCTAGGTTATTTGCATCATTTTGCCTCAAGGGCTCCTGCACACCGGTTCAGACAGCATTGCATAGCACTTTCAAAAGTCACAATATTGTTTGTTTCATGGACAGGTGGCAGCAGCAGAGTTTGACACTGATGTGTGGGGTTGTATTGAAAACCATGGAATAGAATTTAGGAAGCACACTGCTCCAGTCCAAAAAAGTGCTAAGCGCCATACATTTCATACTGCACTGAATTTCAGCCTGCACTGACTTAAGAATACTACGTTAACTGGAAGAATACTACCCATAGTGCGGAAGCCTTAAAGGAATATTCCACCTCTTAATGAAAATTGGTTAACCTGGAGTTACATATGTGGCTGAAAGCATTTTGGTCTCTGTGCATGCATTTTCCCTGTCCAGCTGCCCCGATTTTAGCTTTATTTTAGCTGTAGCTTAGCATAGGCGCTGTAATGTGAAGTTGCCAGATAGCAACTCTTTGGCTACTTTACTTTCCAGTGCCTATGCTAAGCTAAAGGTAAAATTGGGGTTGCCAGAATAGGAAAGCACATGCACTGAGACCGAAATGCTTTTACCCACATATGTAACTCCAGGTAAGATAATTAATAACTAATTTTCATAAAGAGGTAGACTATTTCTTTAAAACACTGAATATGAGTGTGTATATGAGTATTAACACACTGAATATGAATGTGTATGAGTGTTAGTGGCGGCGGTGATTGGGAGGGTGGCATGGCAAAGCTGGTGGTGGTGGTAATGATGATGTTTACTGATCTGATGTGTCCCCTATCCAGGCTCGGCCACGATCTACGGCACGCCGGTGGCGGAGATTGCAGAGGGCTCAGAGATGAAGCAGCTGGTGGGGATCTGCCCTCAGTTCAACATCATCTTTGATGTGCTCACCGTGGAGGAACACCTCCGCATCTTTGCTGCCATTAAGGGCATCCTGCCCTCCGACATTGATGCTGAGGTGCGTGTGTGTGTGTGTGTGTGTGTGTGTGTGCGTGTCTGTGTGTGTGTGTGTGTGTGTGACACTCTGTGTGTGTGTGTGTTTGGATTGTTTGTGCACTGTGCGTGTGTGTGTAGTGTGGGTGCTGTGTGTAACGTGAACCTGAATGTGTGTGTGTGTGTTGCATACATACTCATGACTGTGTTGTATACATACACATGACTGCTTCTGCTCCTCACCAGGTGTCTAAAGTGCTGAAGGATCTGGACCTGGAGAAGATCATGGATGCCCAGGCCAAGAACTTGAGTGGCGGCCAGAAGCGGAAGCTGTCAGTGGGCATCGCTATCCTGGGAGACCCTAAGGTGACCCATGCTGTCCACAGTGCCCTTGTGCTACACTTCCACCAGTTCAGTTTGTGTGCGCTTTTCATTCAGCTGCATATATAGCCCAGAACTCTAGACGTACTCTAGCGGTAGCAAGTTGAATTCACTCAGCGAGTATGTCTAGCTTTCAGCCATAGGTTGTACTCAGACATCGGTGGTGTCTGAGCTGTCTATCCACTCACAATGATCTAGGTTGTATTGAGACATTGTGGTGTTTAGCCAAACATAACTTTTTATCTGGACAGGGAGTCATTGGTCGGGCTTAACGTTGTTTGAATTGGCTTGTTGGTTGCTCTGATTGGTTGTAGCCGTCTTACCCAAGGGTCTATCACTCTTGGTCAGACTATACATTTGATGTAATAGTCTTTCTTGTCAGGCTACTGCACATAGTGACTGTTTCTTAATTTATAGATATTCAGCGCAATGTTCCAGTTTTACTCCAGGCTGCCACAATTAAAGGAGAAATCCAGTGTGATAAGGACCACAAGTATATTGCAACATTGTAAAAAGTTTCATCGTTTTCTGGGGAGAATCATTTTGACACCTTCATGCAGGCCGGAGAAGACCGCTTGACTTTAAAAGACTTTAAGACTTTAAGATTCATTATGTGGTGTTTTACATGCAGCACATTGAACATGGAGAGAATTGAAGAAGACAATTCTTCCATTCAACTCCAGTCTTTTATTTCCTTCATTAAACCTTTAAACAGGCTCAAAGTAGCCCCATACTTTGTCAATAGTACAATGACAGTTCAAACATTTAAATTGAGGCATTGACAACATGCAATTGTACAGTTAGCTACTTACCACCTAGCGATATGCCCCTGGAAGCTACAACTATCAAGCGGTCTTCTCCAGTCTGCACAAACATATCAACATTCTGCTCCCTGGCAAACGTTTGAATACACTTGCGGTCCTTATCACACCACCATTCTCCTTTAAGGGTTTCTCTCAACGCTTTATGATAATGGTGAACACCTTAACAACAAACACCTTTCCACACACCCCAACCTTGACTTGAATTTCGTGTGTGTGTGTGTGTCCGTGTGTGTGTGTGTGTGTGTGTGTGTGTGTGTGTGTGTGTGTGTGTTAGATCCTGCTCCTGGATGAGCCCACCGCAGGAATGGACCCGTGCTCACGGCACCAGGTCTGGTCCCTCCTAAAGAACCGGCGTGCTGGCCGTGTCACGGTCCTCAGCACACACTACATGGACGAGGCCGACATACTCGCCGGTAAGATAATCCATGTGACAACTAAACTTGAATCCTGTACTCTTACCTCTGTCTCTTTCTATCCATCTGTTCTCGCTTTCAGCCAAATACAGCCTCCTCTTTTCATCCTCTCTTCTCATCTTTTTTTTTCTCTCCTTGGGTTTTTATGGGATGGGGATATGTAAGGGATAACGGCCTTCGAGGTGTCCCGATATAAGAAAATAATGGACGAGGCGGCGCGAAGAACAGCCCGACGGCGCACCCCGCTTGTCACCAGGTTGCAACTAAAATGTATAGACGCTAAGCAAGTGTTAAAAACATTAAAGAAACATGTGGCTCCGTTTTGACAGAAATTAACTGTTCGTTTGGGGTACTATTTTCATATGAAAGAAGATCCACAAGGCTGCCTTGTATAGAGTATCGATATGGAATACCGGTGAAACTTTTTAACCCAACAATGCCTCAGGTGTCCTGTTATCAAGAATTAGCGGGCACCCTGACAGCCAATCAGAAAGCAGTATTCCATTCCACCGGGTGATAATTCTAGATAACAGGACACTTGAGGCAATCAGAAAACAGTATTCCATTCCACCGGGTGATGCATGGGAATACTATTCTATGGGGATGGGAGATACTATTCTTCTCCTCCATCTCTTTTGTTCTCATCATCCCCCCATCTCTCTCCTCGCATCCCCATCAGTGCAAATGTGTTCAGTCATTCAATTATTTAAATGAACTCCACTGTTCAAGTCTTTATGAATGAAATCAACAGTCTATCTGGCAGACCTGTACAGATGGCAGTCATGGATTGCTTTGCCTTTTCTATTTATCTTCATTCTTACTGCTGCACCACCCGTCTTTGGGATCTGTAATGCATTGTGTGCAGTGTTTAAGTATGCATACTGATCTCCACAGTATCTGTCAGTCAGTATTGTCTGCCTCATGGTGGAGACTGTAAGCAGCCATCTGTGCTTCAATATTGGCAGTAAATTGATAGTGTGTTTTTCTCTCTCTCTCTTTCTTTATCCTCTCTCTCAATCTCTCCCTTTCTCTCTTTCTCTCTCTTTTACTTTCTTTCTTTCTTTCTTTCTCTCTCTCTCTCTCTCTCTCTCTCTCTCTCTCTCTCTCTCTCTCTCTCTCTCTCTCTCTCTCTCTCTCTCTCTCTCTCTCTCTCTCTCTCTCTCTCTCTCTCTCTCTCTCTCTCCTGTAGATCGTAAGGCAGTGATATCCCAGGGCCAGCTGAAGTGTGTGGGCTCGTCGCTGTACCTCAAAACCAAGTGTGGCGTCGGCTACCACCTCAGGCAAGAGCGCTGCTGCTTTATAAATATTCCTCCCGCTGCTAATGCTCGATCATGAACTCTGCTGTTTGGAGACACGCACGCACACACACACACACACACACACACACACACACACACCACTTTATTCCTCTCCTAAATAGGCTCGGTAACAAGGAGGCTATCTCACTCACACAACCCCTCGGCTAGCTACACTTCCCCTTATTCAGCAAACACTTAAAATCTGCCCCGTCAGGAATATTAAACCACACAAGTTTGTATTGGGAGTTTATTAAGGGGCTTCTTTGCTACTTTTGAAGTTCTCTGCCTCAACCATTTGCTGTAGAAGTACATTAAATCTAGAATGTTGCAGATTTGTTTTCCTCGTACAGTTTTATTGACCTGCTGATGGACAATAATAGTTAAGGCTTTAAGGACCTTAGGAATGGAAGCAATGAATCTGAATGGAAACTGACAGTTTCTCTCACAAATACATCCTGTACTGGGGCCTGTTTCCCAAAGGCATAGTTTCTTAACTAAGTTTGCAACATTTTTGTCTACCATATAATGTCCCTAGCAACTAAGTTGAACTAAGTTTCTAACTGGTTAGCAACTATGCTTTTTGGAAATGGATGCCTGTATAATAAATCCTTTAATAATAGCTGACCAATTAAGTGGTTAACTAGTTAGCCGAACTAAGTTGAACTTAGTTGCTAACTAGCAACGGTGCTTCTGGGAAATGGACACTTCGTAAATTTATACTGTGTACATGCATTAATAAATAAATGTCTTCCCACAGGATGTCTGTGAGCGAAGGGTGTGAGGTAGACGCCATTGCGTCACTCGTGAAGCAACACGTCCCCAAGGCACAGTTGTCACGGCAACAGGAGGCCGAGCTCACGTTTACGCTGCCCTTCGAGAGCATGGACACGTTTCCAGGTGAAGTGTTGCTTGAAGTGGGGCATGTCTCTCTCATGGTTCTCAGAAATTACAACATGATTTTATATTTTGTTAATTTTACAGTTTTATTTGTTGTTTTTATGAAATAGAAATAGTAAAATGTTCACCGTAAAAATAAAAAAAATGTATTTATGGTCGCTGCCTTGTCTTTGTTCAAGACGGCCACGGTTGGCATGGTAACAAATGTTACTCATTTATTTCTCCCAAGCCATTAGGATGCTTGCTGATGTGACATGGCTTGCTGTAGCTTAAATTAGCTCCACGCTAGCACTGAATAGGGACTCAGTAAGTGTCCTGCATATTCTCCTGTACTCCAACAATTGCCCCCAAAGAGCTTCCAGCTTTTGGATTGAAGCTAACATCTAGCAATCCTAAAGATTAGAGCTACATGGCCAAATACTGTAGTCACTGTACAGTGTTGTGATGTAGACTTCAAGGAAAACTCTGGGCATTTTCAACCCATTTCCCTTCAGTAATTTGAAACGGAATTGATGTGCCCCACGTTAGTTAGCTTTAGTGGTTTGTTAGCTATTTTTTTTACTATAGGCCTATATTACTTTATTAACTATGTTACTATATTAAATTATTTTATTGTTCTTTTCCCTACCACAAGTGCTCAGTGACTTCAATCAAGTGGGCTTTGGATTTAAACTGAAAATGGTGGAACCACTTTATAATGATAAATGGTTATTAAATGGCTTATTAGTTAGTAGTTAATTGGAATGTTAGAGGTTTTAATCTGTTACTATATGACTTTGTTCCATCTTATCATTTAGATGTAGTACTGTGGACTAGCTATAACTAACTATACTGTTAAAATTTAGCTAGATTTCTGTTAATTGCTGTTACTTAACTATTAACTGCTATCTATTAACTATTAGTTATTTACTTACAGAGGCTAATAAGCTATTTAATTACCATTTGTAGGGATGGTTATACATAGAGTATTTCCTAACTGTACTTTCAATGACTCACATCATGAAGGTGTGGTGTAGATCTGTCTGGTCTGGTGACCTTTTTACAACTTGTCTTCAACATTGCTTCTCACAGGCTTGTTTGCGGAGTTAGATTGTCGACCAGACTTGGGCATCATCAACTACGGTGTCTCCATGACGACACTGGAGGATGTGTTCCTGCGTCTGGAGGCGGAAGCTGAAGTAGACCAAGCAGGTGAGGGCTTAGGGTTCAAGTCAAAGTTCAAAGGTCACAGTAGACCCTCATGAACCTCATGGCTATGAAAGTTGTTGAAAGGCATAAGCATAAGCATTTAACTATTTACTTATTTATGTTCTATTTAGGTTCTGGCACATCCATATATATTGTTTTTTATTGACTTATTACACATTGTACTTAACCTGCATGCAATATACCACTAAATAATTTGATCTAGACCTACTGGAATAAAAAAAATATATGTTTTATGCAACTGTGAAAAAATTCTCCATTTGACATTGCTCTAAGTTCTAAGTTCTGAAGTCCACCATTTGTTTCTGTAACTCTATCAGCGAGGCTGAGTCATTGCCTGCTTATGTGAAGTATGCTGTGGTGTAGACACACACAGACACAATTCCAAGACCTCTGACTTCTCTTCCTTTGTAAAGTTTACTCTTGACATCACTAAGACCTCTCGTCTAGTCCCTTGCCGATATGGGCTGTCTAAAATGCTAAATGGACTGCATTTCTAGGCTGTAGCACTTTTCTAATCCTATGAGCACTCAAAGCGCATTACTATGTATGCTTCACATTCATGCATCCATACACTGGTGGTTCAGGCTGCCATGCAAGGCTGCAAGCTGCTCACTTCGAGCAATTGGGGGTTTAGTATTTTGCTCAAGGGCTCTTCGATGAGGTCAGGGAAGTGGGGGCTCGAACTTGAAACCCACCAGTTGTCAAATGGCACCTCTACTATTTTCTCCATCACTGCCACGGGGGGAGGGGGTCTATCTTACAGTAGAGACCCCCTCCAAAGCTAGCCTGACAAGCCAGACTATTACATAAAATGTATAGTCTGGCCACGAGTGATTGACCCACTGGTAAGACGGCTAAAACTAATCAGCGCAACTAACAAGCGATTCAAACAATGCAAAGCCCGCCCAATGACTCCGTCTCCAGATAGAACATTGTGATTGGCTGAATATCACGATGTCTGAATATAACGTAGAGCGTAAACAGCTCAAATAAACAGCTGATGTCTAGACATACTCGCTGAGCAAATTCAATTTGCTACCGCTAGAGTGCGTTTAGAGTTCTAGGCTACTCCAAAACCCTTTTCCTGTTTTTTATTTATTTATTTTTCTTTTGGCAGACTACAGCGTGTTTAACCAGGAGCAAGCTGAGGATGACCTTGACACGACCTCCATAGACGACACGGACCAGAAGCTGCTGACCTTCTCCACGCCCCGGCAGGACATAGTGACCGGCCACCCCCTCTGGAGGCAGCAGTTTGGCACGGTGGCCTGGCTACACACCCTCAACCTACAGCGGGAGAAGAAACCTGTTATATACACGTGAGTGTGTGTTCACACACACACACACACACACACACACACACACTGGCTACACATACTCAACCTACAGCGGTAGAAGAAACCCGTTATAGGCACGTGCAGTAAGTGTGTGTATACACACACACACACACACACACACACACACACACACTCGACCTACAGCGGGAGAAGAAACCCATTATATACACGTGAGTGTGTGTTCACACACACACACACACACACACACAC
>JAODXP020000032.1:3174888-3182388 GCA_027497455.2 Sardinella longiceps
TTTTTGACAACTTTTTACACAATGTGCTGTGGAATGTCTATGGAGTTGGGTTGGACAGAATTCCATGATCTACATTTAACCTTTCTGCTTGCTGTCTTTCTGGTTTGGGTTCTAGATCAAATGCCGTTCCACGCTGAGGATCTCGGGGCTGGTTCCGTCGGCGTACTGGTGCGGGCAGGCGGCTATCGACATCCCGTTCTACTACCTCATCCTGACCTGCATGACCTGCACCCTCTTCTCATTCCACTCCACCAAACTCCTCACCTCCAGCAACCTCACGGCCGTGGTCAGTACACACACACACACACACACACACACACACACACACACACACACACACACACACACACACACACACACACACACACACACACACACACACACACACAGGCATTAGTCTATTCAGTGATTTCTAAGTTGCCTCTCCATGCTACATGTGGAGACAAGCACACATGCAGACACACACACACGCACACACACACACACACACACACTAGGGATGCAACGGTTATTGAATTTTACGGTTACCGAACGATACGCCCTTTACGGTTCAATAAACTTTCGTAAACCGCAATATTTCGGTTTATTAATAAAATGTGAATCTATTGAAGCTCCCTGAAATTTGCTTATGCAGCCAGCATTCACGAGCTCTACATACTGAGCTCTAGAACCCTCAACCAATCAGTGGTTTTATGCTAATTAGCTCCGCCTGTCAAATGTGTGAACCTTTTCACTCACTGCACGTTAGACGGAGAGAGATGTGCTAAAAGCTCCACTCAGAAAGTTGGCAACATTAAGCCAGAAGAATTGCTGCTGTGGTAGATTTCGTGCAAACTGATGACCGTTTACACAAACAAAGCACTTAATAACGTAAAATGCGTCTAATAGCCTACAACACATGCTACTAAACCGGTTGTCAGAAAATAGCGCTTACCACTCGCCCAAATTCGCCGAGGCTACCGCAAATATAGCCTACCTTGCCTAATGTAAAATATTACGCAAGGATGTCTAGGGGCTGTACAACAATAAAATAGGCCTAGGCTACTGGAGAATATTTAGTAGTTTAGGACATTTCATAGCATTTCAGAATATTAACAATGATGGCCTACTGTAATTGTTGGTTTTATTTTATTCTGTCTACCCCTCAAGTAGCCCATCTACTAGGCAATATGAAAGAAATCAAATGAAAATTGCAGATAGACTGATAGATAGGCTGATGGTTGATAAGGAATATAGCCATTAAAAGAACAATTTTATGACCCCTTTTTTGTTGGAAAATACCGAAACCGTACCGTTACCGTGGCCCCAAAACCGTGATACATACCGAACCGTGGGCACACTGTACCGTTGCATCCCTAACACACACACACACACACACACACACACACACACACACACACACACACACACACACACACACACACACACACACACACACACACACAACACACACACACACACACACTATTCCTATCAGCAATTTCTCAATTAATCCTCCTTGTCACATATGAAGACACACACACACACACACACACACACACATATTATTACTTTCAGTGATTTCTAAGTTACCTCTCCCTACTAAATATGGATACACGGACACACACACACACACACACACACACACAGAAGGGAAATTGCTAATCATGAAGTTGAGCCCATTCCAGGCCAGGCCCACACATAGAACAGCCACTCAAAGCCCCTAAGCTCCAAGCTCTGCACATCGATCTTCCAGGAGGAAATGGCTAATTACAGATCATTGCTCTGTGGATTTAATTAAGTTTATTGATCCAAGAGCTTGGGAGAAGGCGAATGTGCCTTTATCTTCTGTCCTCTTCCTCTCTCTGTCTGTATAGTAACTCACTGCTGTCTATTCTAAACACCTCCCCCTCTTTCTCTCGGTCCAGAAGGACAGAACAGAATTAACCATAAATTCTATGATTATGATTAATCTATGATTATAATGATTATGATTATTCTGTGATTATAATGATTCTCTCTCTCTCTCTCTCTCTCGACCCCCCCCCCCCCCCTCCCTCTCTCTCTCTCTCTCTCTCTTGATCCCGCTCTCTCTCTTCCTCCCTCCAGGTGTTGTGTCTTATTGGGTTCGGCCCAGCTGTGATCCTCTTCACCTACTGTGTGTCGTTCATGTTCACCAGAGTCCAGAGCAACAGGGACTTCTTCTCTGTAGTCTCCATGATGGTGAGACACACACACACACACACGCCATGTCCTGGTGGATTCAAATACTGTAGCTACAACAAGTAATGCTAACTATCATTTTACAGTTAAAGGATAATGCGGGTGTGTGTATGTGCGTGTGTGTGTGTATATATGTGCGTGTTTGTGTGAATATACTGTATGTGCGTGTGTGTGTGTGCACGTGTGTGTGTGTGTGTGTGTGTGTGTGTGTGTGTGTGTGTGTGTGTGTGTGTGTGTTCGTGTGTTCCTCCACAGGTGTGTGTGGTGTCTGCCTCCACGGTGCAGCTTGCGGAGCAGCTGGAGAAGGACTGGGGCAGTTTGACACGGATCCTCCACAGCACACTGTGCTTCTTCAACCCCCTCTACCCTCTCATGGGCTGCCTCAACTGTGTCACCAGGGTAAGGCCCCATCTCACACACACACACACACACACACACACACACACACACACACACACACACACACACACACACACACACACACACACACACACACACACACACTATGTGCTTCTTCAACCCCTCTACCCTCTCATGGGTACCAGGGTGAGGCCCCCATACACACACACACACACACACACACACACACACACACACACACACACACACACACACACCACATCTTCAATCCCCTGCCTAATACCAGCACCAGTAGTGTTATCTATCAGTTTCTGATCCTAACTGTTGATAGCACTTGAAATGTGGATTGATTCTTTAAAGGGATATTCCACCTTTTTTATGAAAATTGTTTTTCATCCCGTTCCCTGGAGTTACATATGTGGGTAAAAGCATTTGGTCTAAGTGCATGCCTTTTCCTAGTCTGCCAACCCCAATTTTAGCATAGATGCTGGAATATAAAGTAGCCAGATTGCAACTCTTGGGCTCCTTTACTTTCCAGCACCTATACTAAGCTAAAGCTAAAATAACCAATCATCATAAAAAGTTTGCTATATCCCTTTTAAAGCTGCATAATAATGTTTCACTTGGCCTAATGTGAGTCGATCGTAGCTTGTACACTGTAGAGCGCCACACATTTACAAACACATGACTTCAAAGTTTCGGAATACAGAGTTAAAATGTGGTCATATATTACTGGAAATGTAAAAAGTGAAGCATTATTCTTTGGCCTGACTTCACATGTCCAGGTGGTTCAGTGAGTGTGTTTGCTCTGTTGTTTGTCTCCTAGACAACCTTCTTTCCGTCCACTGTGGAAGACGAGGTGCTTTGGAAAGGCCTGCTCATCGCTGTGGTCGCTGTAAGTGCCATCTGCCACCGCTATCCTGCAACTCCTGGAAGTTTACAGTCCCCAAAAAAACAAAACAAAATCATTTGAAGAAAAAAAAAAGTTAATGGCCAAAATGCCTAAATATAATTAATCTCTCTCTCTCTCTCTCTCTCTCTCTCTCTCTCTCTCTCTCTCTCTCTCTCTCTCTCTCTCTCTCTCTCTCTCTCTCTCTCTCTCTCTTCTTCTTCTTAGCCCTTCCTCCAGTGCATTCTGCTGTTGTTTATGCTGCGATCGTTAGAGCTACGCTACGGAGGCAAGACCATGAAGAACGACCAGCTCTGCAGGTTAGCAGCACACACACACGCATATTACAAACACATATACAGAGCATCTTAAGATGTTGAGAACACAGTTTACAGTTCTGCCCCTTTTGGGTTAGTTGTCAGCGCTAATTTTCCGTGTCCTATACGAGTTGGACCAGAATTTCTTGCGTCTTCAGGGCTGGCAAGTCTGAAGTAGCTTCTGCAATAGAGCTCTTGTTGAAATGGTCAAAGTTGTCCTTTGAAAGGATGGTGTGTCCTGACCTTATATTGCATTTGTGTGTCTCTGTCAGGATCTCGTCCAAAGCAAAGGGCAAAGTTCAGCGCAACCCCGAGGAGACCCTGGACGAGGATGAAGACGTGATGGTGGAGAAGGCCCGTGTCAAAGAGGCCCTCAGCTGCCAGAGCTGCGAAGAGGTGTGTGTGTGTGTGTTTTCCCTTTTCTGTTGTGAATTATGTTGTTATTGGTCAATGTCATGGACATAAAACTCTGTGTGTGTGTGTGTGTGTGTGTGTGTGTGTGTGTGTGTGTGTGTGTGTGTGTGTGTGTGGTCAGAAACCCGTGGTGGTGGTGAGTAACTTGAGGAAGCAGTATAAAGACAGACGTGAGGGCTTCTCCCTGAACAAGAAGAGGAGAGTGGCCACCAAGAACATCTCCTTCTGTGTGCGCAAAGGCAAGCTCTTTCCCCGTAACACACACACACACACACACACACACACACACACACACACACACACACACACACACACACTCCCAAGCCAATTCTCTTTCTATTCTCCAGGCTCTTCATCCTTCTTCACTCTAGCTAGCGCTAGACTGTCTCCATCATTGGCTGAGCTTTGTCCTTGGGTGAACTTGATTTCGGGGTGACCTTTGACCTCTCTTGCAGGTGAGGTGCTGGGGCTGCTGGGACCAAACGGGGCAGGGAAGAGCACCATCATGCACATGCTGGCCGGAGACACTGACCCCTCTGCTGGACAGGTGTGTGTATGGGTGGGAGTGCGTGTACGTGGGAGTGTACACACCTGAATGATGATGATGATGTTGTTGTTGTTGTTGTTGTTGTTGTTGTTGTTGTTGTTGTTGTTAACATGAGGCATGCATATGCATAATGCAATATAAACACACTGTGATACAAATACTCCATTTCTTAAAGTGGAAATCATGTGCATCAATCCATAGCCCGATTGAATTAGGCCACCATGGAAATGTTTGGCACAACATGGAGTTTAATTTCTCTATGCCCCATACAGTTAGTGTTCCTTATTTGGTCTATATTATTTCAGAATTTCTCCTTCTCTAAACAAAAAATGTAAATTCTCCCCATTTGCCTGCATGTTAACCAAAGCTCTAACAGAGAGCCCAGCACATCAGCTCCAATAGAATGCAAGGACCACTTGTGCAACGTTCTATTTCATAGTTTTCAGTACAACCCCCGAAATCTGCCGCTGCTGCTGCTGATGTATGGAGGCAAATAAAAATAGTTGAATTTTAAAGGGCTCCATTATGTGTTTGGAGCCAGTTTGCGGACACCTTGTCACTGAAGCAAAATGCCCTTGAGTAAAGAGGTAACTTACTACCCACGTCTAATGCCCCTAATACCCCTGATGGCCTGTCCCCAGATCCTGATGGGGGACTACGGCACAGACTTCCGTCCGGTGGACAACCAGCTGGAGCACGTGGGCTACTGCCCCCAGGTGAACCCACTCTGGCCCCGCCTCACGCTGCAGGAGCACCTGCAGATCTACGCCGCCATCAAGGGCCTCCGACCGCAGGACGTGCCTGGCATCATCCGACGGTATTGGAGCGTCCTCGCTTCTTCTCTGTCCTCTCTCCTCTCATCTTCTCTGCTCTTGTCTCTTTCCTCTCTCCTCTTCTCTTCTCTCCGCTCCTCTCTTGCATCTCTCCTCCCTTCTCTTCTTCTCTCCTCTCTTCTCCTCTGTCCTTTCTCCTCTCCTCTGAAAGGAAAGTGCCGTAGTGAATTAAAGCATAGCCCTGTTAAAGAGCTTGCTAAATGCGCTAGTTAGCGAATGGAACAAAATAATTTGGTACAGCACAGACCGAACGCGAACGCAGAAGCGAACAGGCACTTTACACTGAATCAATGGGACCTGACTGTTGGAAACCGAAAGTAAGATCTGAGGTTACATTGACTCAATGTAAAGTGTTTTGCGTTCCCGTTCTAGGTCTATACTGTTTGAAATTCTTTCATGCAAAATATATTGCTGTTAGAAGTCTCGTGCAGCAGGACTGTGCTTAAACTTGCTCCGGTATATTGCTTTAACTAACCTCCACTCCTCCCCTCCCCTCTCCTGTATCTTCTCCTCTCTCCTCTCTTCTCACTTTTATACTCCTCTCCTCCTTTTCTGCCATGATAAATCGCTCTATATATAGTGTTGATATTGAGATGTCCAGTAGATGGAAGTCAGTTCTTTAATAGTGTGTGTGTGTGTGTGTGTGTGTGCGTGTGTGTGTGTGTGTGTGTGTGTTTATGTGTGTGTAACATGCAGTGTGGTGAATGCTCTGGAGCTAAAGGAGCATCTGAACAAGCAGGCCAAGAACCTCTCAGCAGGGATCAAACGGAAGGTGAGTCCAGACCATACAAGCCTGGCGAATGCCAAACTAAAAATCGAACTTTCAGGCTAAGACCATACACTAAAGCAGTGGACAAGATGGCCACACTTTTCCGTTTGCGGGCCACATACTGAAAAATTCAATGTGCCAATGTTATAATGTGTACTAAAGCAAAATTGTATCCAGTTACAAGTAAAAACAACTCCGTAATATCACCCCTTTTGTTGATTGTGCACCATAAGTAAGATTAATATATATATATATTTTTTTTTTCTTTTGGCGTTTACTCTTTTTGACACATTTGTGAGTGTTTTTTTCACATCAATGTGCATGTCCTTAATGTTTATATTTCAGGGTGTCCGCATGGTTTTAAAAAGTATTAAAAAGTGATCAATCAAAAATGTCAAATGTAAGGGCATTGAAGCAATGTTTATATTTGTTTGTTTATTTCTAGTGTGGTGGTAATTAATGTTTGTCTTTGTGTTTGTTTGTATTTCTTTTCTCCCTGCAGCTGTGCTTTGCGCTGAGCATGCTGGGTAATCCTCAGATTGTGCTGCTGGACGAGCCGTCCACCGGAATGGACCCCAAGTCCAAGCAGAGGATGTGGTGAGGAGACGCTCCCGCGACCCCCCCAAACCCTTCCCAGAGTTCCTTTCTGCATCTCTACACACACTCTCTCTCTCTCTCTCTCTCTCTCTCACTCACTCACTCACTCACTCACACACACACACAGTCACACACACACACACTCACTCGTTCATTGATTTACTCCCTCACTCACTCTCTGTCAGTCAATCTCCTCTACACTCACTCACTCACTCACTCACTCACACACACACACACTACAGTGCTGTAGAGCGTCAGCGTTTCCCCCTGGCTATTGATCTACTGTTCAGTGTGTACCCATCCTATGTTCCGTTACTAGTGTGTGTGTGTGTGTGTGTGTGTTGCACCTTTCTGCTCAGTTTCTCTGGTTGCTTGATATTGATTAGATTAGTTCATCAGTGCGGTATGAATGGGAGTGCAGACTTTCTGTAAACACATCAGCAAGTCTTTCCTTTTACAGTATCATACATTTTGATCCCTGGCAGCAGGTCAAAGCTGGAGCTTATTTCTTTTCTGTAACTTGGCAACATGGTCCTTCATTATTAATGTAATCTAATCTTTGTGACGTCACC
>JAODXP020000032.1:3187388-3199888 GCA_027497455.2 Sardinella longiceps
AGGGCTGAGTAGTGTTTCTATGTGTTTTGTTTGTATATTTGTTTTTTTTTAATTGATGAAAAGAAAAGAAATCTTCTAGGAGTTGCCTTGTCCCAATAATGTCTTTCAACGGTGGTTTATCCATTTGCCCTTGTGGATCAAGACTTTATAGTTACCATAGGAAGGTCAAATCCATAACCCGACCAGCCTTTATCTTGGGTCCGTTTCCCAAAAGCGTAGTTGCTAAATAAGTTAGCAGCTATGTTAATTGCAATACAATTTCCCATTGCCAACCAAGGTTGCTAACTGGTTAGCAACTATCCGTTTGGGAAATGGATGTCTGTTTAGTTAGAGAGAAACAAAGGTGCGCAGACAGAGCCAAGACCCTGAAGAGGTACTGACTGTATGGCCATTGTTTCAGCCCCTGAGCTTTGTAATGATTGGCCCAAGTCAAGCGCAAATTGGGTCATTGGCACAGTGAGAAGAAGAAGTTTGCAATCTGAGAGACGCGCTTATTATTATTATTATTATTATTATTATTATACTCACTGTTTATTGGAAGACAATAGGAGGTTTGGGTGTGTTTTGTACATATTTAAAATTTTAAGTGATTTGGATTAGTCTAGACTGCAGTTATGACATTGTCCATTAGTAATTATTAGTGGGTGTGATGTTGAAAGGGGTTTTGTGATGTATATGAGGATAATGGAGGATATGGACGCACCACAATCTTTGTGTGTGTGTGTGTGTGTGTGTGTGTGTGTGTGTGTGTGTATGTAACATTTTTTAAAAAAGAAAAAAAGACCCCCTTCATTTATTCACTGAAGAGACTGTTGTTTTGGGGAAAAGTCTATAAGAATTATCTAGACCTACAGCAGTGCTGTCATTTCAGATCTGATAAAAAATGTGTTCAGAAACTATTTCAGAACACATTTTTTCCCCTCAGTTAAACTTGCTGTATGTTTGAATTTGACCAAGTACAAGAAAATAGATGAATATAATATACTATTGATATTGCTTTGAGAAACACAAATTCTTTGTTGTCTTCGTCAGCACATTGTTGCTGTGGGGGTGGATTAAATTTTATTATTTATTTATTTAATTGTATTTCAGTTTATTTGTGTTGGTTACAGTATAACACTAACACAGAATAATACTGTACAGTACTTCTATGCTTGTTGGCATGTTCCACCTGTCATGGGAATCTACTCCAGTCAACATGGCTGGGATTGGACTTTGTCCATAGCCATGTACAACGGTCTAGGGTCAAGTATGAGGAGCAGAAATTTACAGCGATCTGTGTTCTAGAAGTCTGGGCTTGTTTTAAATATGGTGGTATCACTTCAAATCAAAATGGTGTGTTTATTTATAACTGTTGCTGCTGTGATTTCGGTTTTGTTTTATTATTTTTGTTGGGTGAACTTTTTTATTTTAAATTGCACACATGTAGCATTAGCGAATGAATTGACAAATGTGCCCCAATTTTCTTCTGCAAGAACTGTGTGTGTATGTACAGTACAGACCAAAAGTTTGGACACACTTTCCCATTAAATTATTTACTTTATTTTCATGACTGTTGCCTTCAGTGACAATCTACAAAATAAACAAACTTATGAATGAACACGTGGCATTATGTACTTAATAAAAAAAAGTGTGAGATGACTGAAAACATGTTTTATGTTCTTGTTTCATCGAAGTATCCTTTCTTCGTTTTGATAACTGCTTTGTCCTCTTTTCATTTTTTGGATGAGCTTCAAGAGGTAGTCACCTGAAATGGTTTTCCAACTGTCTTGAAGAGTTATTCATTCCCAGAGATGCTAAGAACTTGTCGGCTCTTTTGCCTTCACTCTGCGGTCCAGCTCACCCCAAACCATCTTGATCGGGTTCAGGTCCAAAAATTTGTCATAATCTCACACTTTTTTTGTTAAGCACATAGTTTCATATGTGTTCATTCATAATTTTGATGCCTTTAGTGAGAATCTACAATATAAATTGTCCTGGAAATAAATTAATCGCATTGAATGAGGGGGTGTGTCCAAACTTTTGGTCTGTACTGTATGTATGTATGTGAGCGCGCCGTTCATCCACGCCTGTGTGTGTGTGTGTATGTGTGTGTGGGGGGGTGTATTTGGTGATGGTTTTTTTTTCTATCTCTCTCTCTCTCTGTCTCTCTCTCTCTCTCTCTCTCTCTCTGAATAGTGTTTTCAACAAATTTCAACTTTTTTCTAAAAAAGTGCAATATATAAATCCTTGTGCGATCAATCAGAAGTTTGTGTATTGTCTTTTTCCGTAAACTTTAAAGTGTCTTGCGAAAATGAAATGTAGCCACCATGTAATCTGGTAGACAGCTTTGCTTTTGCACTATAGTTTTGTCAGTTTCCCATCCTGGAATGCATAGACCCACACAGGTATTTAATTAGTTTGCAATCGGACTAAATCTCTTCTATTAGTCTTACTGGTTGTTGTGGATGTTGAAAGCACACTCTTTTTTTTTTTTTTTTTTTTTTTTGGTAATGCATCTTATGATATGCCCATGTTTTACAGATTCATCACCTCACAAAAATAGACTCAGCAACTGCAATTCAGTTTGTCCTTCCAAGAGCTACAATTTAATTGAAATTGACCATTGATCATTCATTTTTTCACATTCTATAATCACCCCTCCTCCCCAGGTTTTTCAGGAATGACAAAAAAAAATGTCACCAAAAAACTTTTATTTTCAAATAATTTGGGCAAAAATATAATAAAAGTGTTGCAAAAAAGAAAAGAAAAAAAGAAAAAGAAAACAAGAATTGGGTGAGTTATTTGAGGAAGGTGACGATTTGTAACACCTTTCTGGCATTATCCAGTGTTGGACATTGTTTGAGAACTTTTTGTAAGTATTAACTTTTATCTGTATTATGCAATCTTTATAAGATGATTGTGCACTTTTTTTTTTTTTTTTTTTTTAATCCTTTGTGTTCGGTCATGATGTGCCCTAACGTGCCCATAGCAGCCCTTGGTGGAGTTCAGGTAGCGGTTAACCCAGCTTCATACATCTGCCCCTGAAACCAGCTGGCCCACCTCTGCTCTTTTTTGCCCTCAACGGTGCCTTTAAGGGTCTATGGTTAAAAGGGTTTAAACCAAGGGTGGGTTTTGCCCAAAGGTCCACATTGGCCTTTAGATTTTGACTAACGGGCCGGGTGTTAACAGTCAACTGGTTGATGCCAGTAAAATGGCAAGTCTAAAACCAGTAGCTCCACTTTCTTCAGAGGACATGTTAACATGCAGGGTTAAAAGGGGGGGATTTGTATTTCATGAATACAGCACAAATACAACAAATTTGATAAATCAGGCCTAATCTAAGTCACCTTGGCTAAAAGACAAATGTTCTATTTTGGGAAGGCTCCACAGGCCGGATTAAATAGGTCAATGGGCCGCATGTGGCCCCCGGGCCTTAGGGTTAGTTTGCACAGGCCTGCTCTAAACCAAGGGTCGGGGTGGGGGTTAAGGGGGTTAGGGCTAGGGTTAAGGTTAAGGTACATGTACGGTAGGCCATGCTGTCTGAAAGGTGCCTTTGAGGGCCAAAAACACCATTGAGTCATTGGATGGGTCAGTTGCTGATGTGTTGCAGAGTCGCTCGTTATCAGTTGCCACTAAGAGCACCGGTGCTGTGTCTGGAGGTCACATATATGTGCACTTTTTCACTCAGAACGCGTACAACTACTGTAGGCACTATAGGCCTACTGCTCAACATTTCCCCTACTCCTCAAATAAATAACAATAAAAAAGGCATCATGTGTGTGTGTGTGTGTTTCTTTCCCCCACCTCTGCAAAGGTATAAACTGTATAAGTGTTGTTCCAGGAAACTTCACTTCATGACAGTCACTTTCAGCATACAGTTCTCAGAGTTGTCAGGCAATTTAAATTGTGTGTGTGTCTTGAATGTAGTATGTAGATTGCGAGAGAGATTTTTGCCTTTTGCAATCATACAAAAAAAATGGGATGAAACGATTCATTACTTGTCATATCTACACACACACACACACACAAAATTAAAGGTCCTATTTGATATGTGTGTGCCGTTTTGACTTTCTCGTTGTCCTTACTGCAATTGTCCCTTGATGTCTCCCATACTTCCTGTTGTGAGGGGTGCGGCTGGAAATGCCGAGTTCAGTAGATTGGTTACCCAGCATGCTAGTATAAGTTACGGTTGGCATCTATTATGTTATTAAACAAGTGATTTTTGGAATATTAGCTTTGTAAACAAATCTTTCAGATATCGGTGCACGGAGTGGCGGGGATGCAGCTTCGGAATGGGAAACATTTTCGGCAGAAAGAAACGCACTCGAGTGACGGAGCAGGACAGGGCGGTTTTGGTGAGCTAACGTTATCAAGCTACATGTTCCGACCCTTGCTAGCAGATATTCTCGATCTAACAGACCACAACATACATAACACAGTCTTTTCATGATATTTGTTAGTTATTTTATAATGAGTTGTTTTCTTTTATAATGAGTTCATGTTTCAAGACATAAACAACTCAACGATGACGGTCAGTTGCTTAAGAGATTGCTTAATCACATCAGGCTACTGACTGTAATTAGATTTGGGATGGGTTCAAAATCTTTAGGCAGTTAAAGCAATCTGCTTGCCATTGCCATCAGGTTAGAAAGTGGATCCGTCTCTACATGCTTAGTATTTCTTGGTTTCCTACTACCGTGTAAATATGGAGTTGAGATCAGTTTACATGTTTTTGTGTACATTGACAGTCGGTAACTTGTCACTTTCACTTTTTACAGCAACTGAAACAGCAGAGAGATAAGCTGAGGCAGTACCAGAAGAAGATCAATGTGCAACTCGAAAAGGAGAGGACACTTGCCAAGCAGCTGTTAAAGGATGGCAAGAAAGAGTAAGGCCCCTGTTCATAACATTAACCTAGTATAGTAGTATAGTGTTTCACTGGCCAAGGAAAACTTCTGCTGTAGGCTAATCACTGTACTGCGCTGGTATTGGCATCTAAGCACACAGCTCACTAACAAAAGGTTTCCCTGAATACTCCTCAGGAACTTTGGCCATTCATATTTGTACACAACATCATTACTATAAGTAATATTTTAGCCTCAAATAATGGGGACAAACTGAAACCAGGGCCAATTAACAACAGACTAATACCTAAGGCTATTAACGTCTGTTTTAAAATTACATTTTTAATTTCGTTAAGTAACGAAACAAAATGACAAAAATGGGTATTTTAAACATCCTGTGGCTCCGCATGGTTGGGGCTGGTGCATGTCTGGTGACTGACTTTCTAAACAATGTCTTAACATTCCTGAAATTCTTATTTACAGTGTAAATTGACCTGAGTTCTTGTTGACAAGTTTACCATGTTGTGTGTGTGTGTGTGTGTGTGTGTGTGTGTGTGTGTGTGTGTGTGTGTGTGTGTGTGTGTGTGTTTCAGAAAAGCCCTCCTTTTGCTTAAGAAGAAGCGCTACCAGGACCAACTTCTGGACAAGACCGAAAACCAGATAAGCAACCTGGAGCGCATGGTAAAACACACACACACACACACACACACACACACACACACACACACACACACACACAAACAAATACAGCGTAATGTTCCTTGCCTCAGTGCTTAGAGACCAGCATTAAAGAATACACTGAGTAGCACTTCTGCTGAAGAAAACATAACATTCTGACCTGCACTGTCTTCTCACCTAGTCAGATTTGTTTCATGCTCCATCTGGTTGTAAAGTTCTCTTGAAGTGTGTTTGACGTTTCATGTACCATATTATGGTAGTTGCACTTATGCTCATGCTTGGTCTAACAGCAAGTAGGCTAAATTCTAGCCCTTATGTTGACCTGTCACACGAGAAATGAATTCCGGCCCTTATATTGACTCGTCACACAATTTCTGTGTGAAAAAGTATGATGTTGCCCAAGCCACTGATAGTGATTGATTTGGCTTGACTGCAAGCCTGGATGTCTGAGCAGTAGCTATTCCCTTTAGCCCACTACAGTCTTGCACTTCCTCACTTTCCACACGTTTGTCAGGTTCAAGACCTGGAGTTCGCCCAGATTGAGATGAAGGTCATTGAAGGGCTGAAGGTCGGAAATGACTGTCTGAAGAAGATGCATGAGGTAATAAATACTGTACACAAGTATGGGGATGGTTCATGGTGGATGGATGCTTTTGTCCAAAGCAAACCTTAACAATAACAAACAATAAGTAATCGATGATTCATGTATAGTGAATTAAGTTTAAGAAAAGGCTCATATACTGTAGCTTGTGTTTTTTAATTGTAATAATGATCATCATTGTCGTCATCATCATAATCATGCTTAATAATTTCTTGGGAAATGCCTGTTTTAGGTGTTGTCCATTGAAGAGGTGGAGAAGATCATGGATGAGACCCAGGATTCCATAGAGTATCAGAGGGTAAGTTAAGTTTACTAACCTTGCACTCCCCCATCCCTTTACAATTCTACTGGTGGTACGGTCCAGTTAAAGAAGCTTTGTGGCGATTGGTTGATAGAGCTCAGGTTCTATGTTCTATGTTCACAGCAAATCGATGACATGCTGGCGGGCTCCTTGTCTCAGGAGGATGAAGACGCTGTGTTGGCTGAGCTGGAGGCCATCACACAGGTGTGTGTGTGAGTGTGTGCGTGCGTGTGTGTGTGTCTGTATGCGTGTGTGTGTGCATGTGTAACGGATGCCATCTAGCTGACGGCAGTATGTGTAAATCCTCACAACCCAATTTCCTCCAAGAACTGCTTCTAACTGCTGAGTTAGACGCCTGGGCTTTTACCCCAGTGGTTAAGAGCATTCGACTTCGTGGGTTAGTTGTAGTTGACGGAATGACAAGTTCGAGACCCGAAAGCGATGAGAACGGCTTTGGCTGCACATGTGTGTTTATGTGACTGAGTGAATAAGAGAAAGTGAGTGAGTGAGTGTGTGTGTGTGACCAGACTGGCTTATTTATATAGCCAAAGGCTTTGATGGTAATAGATTATGATATTATGATTATGATATATAATCATAATATTGCTAACGGTTCATTATATAGAGGTCATATGGAGGTCATGTACTCTTGTTTTGATCTTATGTTTTTGCTGTTTCCATGAAGTTCTTCTCTAAACTTCTTCCAATCCTATTTAGGGAGACGTTGAGCTGCCTGAAGTTCCAGATGATGCCTTACCAGAGGTTCCAGACGCAGAAGAGGAGGAGGAACCTGGTGTGTATACACACACACACACACACACACACACACACACACACACACAGACATGATACTTTCTGATAATTTCTACATGTTGATGGCTGCTGATGGTCTGTTTCTTAATTACGATTAGTAAACCAAACTTTCACTTTAACTCTGCGCTGGCTGACTGTGTTTAACTGACTGTCACTGTGTTACAGAGAGGAAGAAGGAGAGGGTGAAGAACAAGCCAGAGAGAGAGATGCTGGCGGCGTAGTGCCACTTCTGACCACCAGGGGAGTGTGCTGCACACAAATATTTCATGGGCTGCTGCAATTTCACAACCTCACCATCTCCTAAAAAACGTGCACGCACTCATTCCTACAACATCTCCCACACAAACGCTCACACACACACACACACACACACACACACACACACACACACACACACATTCATTCTGTATTGTTGCCTTTCTCATCTCTCGGTTCAATGCCTTGCAATATTGGACAGTGGTGGCACCTGTTCTGTGGAAGCCCCCATTCTGACTGGGAGTCTTCACCTGTTCTGATGATGATGATGATGATGATGATGATCTGAAGGTTGGCTGACAGTTAAGGGGTGAGCCTGTTTGTTCTGGCATATAGGACTTACTTGGCTCCCACAGGACGTCAGTCTCTCCCATCGTTCTCCTTTAATGTTTCATTTTTGTTTTGTTTTGTTTTGTTTGTTTGTTTGTTTTTGCGTGTTTCCCCTCATTACTTCCCTCAATCCCTCCAACAAGTTCTGATTTACAGGTATGCATATTGCATGTCATTTAAAACACTCCTTTTTAAAGAAAGAAACCTCACAGATACTGACAACCACAGTGGAAACCTGAGTGGCCTCAATCCATAGCCCTGTTGTTTGCGGTCACCAATAGCTGTCACTAGGATACAGAATGAGATGATTTGATTCAATGATATATCAAATGATCAATGATATATCAAATGATACAACAATTTGACCATTTCTCCTTTAAACTGCTGCTTGCCCTCAAGTCCTTTTATGTCCTCAGAACCATCAGTATAGTGTGTCCTAAAGGCTGACAATTACCCCTGAGTCTGGTCCGGATCTGGTCTGGTCCGGATCTGTGCCACAGACGGTTTGATTTCAGGGCTCCGTTTCCCAAAAGCATAGTTGCTAAACTATCTAAGTTGCTAACTGCTTAGCATTATGATTTTGGGAAACGGACGCCAGGACGCTAACTTAGTTAGCAACTTTGTTGGGTGCAATGCAATTTTCTGTTGCCAATTAACTAAGTTGTTAACTTTTTAGCAACTATGCTTTTGGGAAACGGACACCTGTGATCCTCTCATCTGAAAACCATAACAAAATGTTAGTGGACAGTGTTGTGTAGAGGGGTTTGGAGTGAAAACCATAGACACGACTTCATAAGAGACTGTGCAGCTCCCTTGACTGAAAGCAGAGCCTTTCTCTGCCTTGTTAATTGCCTATATCAGTTAATATCCACATAGATACTGTACACCTGTGCGCACACACACACATACAACATAGTCCATCACCCCCATCTCCATCTCTTATGAGACATGCATGCATGTCTGTGTGTGTGTGTCTGTCACTGCCAAAGGGCTAATCCCGGTGTCGACAGGCTTATTTCCCCTCCAATAGATTGTCTACGGAGGTTTTACGGGAAGATGTTCCTGGGAGATTAGAGCCTAATAAATTCTGTGAGCTGTTGTTGTCCTGTTGCAGGACTCTCTCTCTCTCTCTCTCTCTCTCTCTCTCTCTCTCTCTCTCTCTCTCTCTCTCTCTTTCTCTTTCTCTCTCTCTCTTTCTTTATTTCTTTCTTTGCTCTCTCTCTTCCTCTTTATTTCGCTTACCCTCTTTTCATTGGGTAATACTATGTATTTAGCTCTCATATATTTCACCTTCTATTTCTGTCTTCCATAAGCCTCTTTTGAATCGTCTTGCATTAAATTGACTGTACATATCAGGGCATAAGGTGACTGACTGGTTATCAAAATGATCATGATGAAGACACGTTCCAAAATAAACCTCGTAATTAAAAAAAACAAAACAAATTATTTATCTGATGTGATCTAATTGGAGTGATTCTGGTGAACCCTGCTTTTAGGTGTGTAAACACATTATTAGAAACCATTTGATGTAAACAAACATTACATGAGTGGGTTTTGTGTTAGCTCACGATCTGGCAATCATGCGGTTTAAGTAAACAGAAAAACTTAAGAACCGAATGGTTCGGTCATGGTTTTGTAAAGTGTCCCCTTTTGTTAATTTCTGAAAATAAAAACAAAAGTATTTTAAATTTAAATTGACAGTGTGTGGTATTTGTATGCAATGTAAGGTGTTATCCACAAGGTGGCAGTATTTTCTCATTCACTGCACAGTCAAATAAATGGAAGAAGAAGGCGATTTGAACTTAATGGAATGACAATTTTATGTGAATACAAGAATCAGATGCAATAGAAACAAACAAAACATATTTATACTGTAGGTTTATTGTTGCTCGTAAATAACAAAAGGTGTAGGCTACACTACAGTAGGCTTTTTCAATCGATGGCTGGCTTGACCAACAGGTGAATTGGGGAGGCACACGCGGAGGAGTCTCCACCTCGGCGTGGGAATATGTGGGCACGAGAGTGGAGGCGAGAGAAGGCAGGCGGCCCTGGGAGCACAATGTCTGAGTCATCTGGCTACACGAGGTGAAGTTCGAGCTCTAAACGAAAGGCTGAGCGAGCACACAGAGGAGAGAGGCGTAGGCAGTATGACAGGAGGTGGCGTGCGTTTTGACAAAGAGAACTGTGGTGCATGGTAGACTTGTTTCTTTACAATGCGCAGTTTGGCTTACTGATTCCCCTTAAAATTGTAGGCTATAGCCTAAAATTAAATAGACTTACATCGGGGGTACCGCATTCTAACCCACTTTGTCAAACCGTCATCTTTGTGAATGTAAACCAAGGTTAAACGTGGAACTAGTTGTGTGGGCTGTTGAATGTGGCAGGGAGTAAGGTTTCCATTTTTGTGAAAGCGAAGATCCTTTTATGGATTCGGTAGTAGAACACATTGTGGATGATGCGGAGGATTTCCCTCCTACATCACACACTCACGCACGTCCTTGGCAGGATTCTGCAGTGACTGCGCTGCCCACACACACGCCCGCGCGAGCAGCATCTCTGTGGAAGAAAGCTGAGTTTCTCTCAGTGTAGTATGATCACGTCACGAGCTGTATCAGTAGCTCTTCCATGCAGACGACAAGTAGGCCTACACTTCCTCGCAAACTCATACTAACCTGCCCATATGTAACATTTTGTCATTTTCAAGGTTTTCTACTGTAATTAACTGTAGGCTAATTTCTTGAATAAATCAGTCAAACATTCATGTATAGCCTGACATTGTCGTCCAATATAGGCCATGTATTTTGTTTTACTGACAATCTAAACGAACGAAACCTTTTTCTATAGGAATCGGTGCGTATTACTGCTGCAGATCAAACTGTGCTGCAAAGACTCCTCGCTAGACTATGCGCTCTCGTGAAGGGAGACCGTGGGTACATATCAATATGCTTCCTCGGGCTCGGTCCTCTGTCCTCCGTACTTGTGCCCCGGAAATTGTTCGAGGCTCGACGTCATCGAGGATGTCTCAATTCTCTAATTGCTGCGAGGAGGAGAGAGGAACGAGGACGGAGGAGAGAGGAGAAAGGTCCGATAAGCGAGGAAGCACAGGTGTATCCTTTGCGGAGAAAACGCGGAAGCGCGAACAGCGGGAACGTGCGTTCATTGGCTTGAATCGAAAGTCTAAAAAGTTTAAATGCCCTCCCATTCTGTCACCTCAACATCCAATTAAAAAAACGAGTTTGCTATTTGCGAAAAGGGAGTTCATATGACTGTTTGGAGCAAGGGAAAAGCATATTAGAAATAATAAAAAAACATCTTCAACTTCAGCAAGAAAGTTGATTGTTTAGTCGAGTTTATTATGATGTGCATTGTCCGTGGAAGACAAAAGTGAACTGATGCAAAACAGATCGTGGTTTAATTGTCTTGGTTTGATTACATTGCATTATGATGAATAACATTGTTTGGTGGTTGTTATAGCCTATATTTGATGAAGATAGCATTTATTTTGGTCAGTTGTTTCAGAGATGTCATCTGTAATGGACGTCTCATACTAGTGATGCATGAATCAGGAGGACATCTCATTTCTTATATCTGTCTGCCCTCGATTCCTCCATCCTCCGATCGTTGCTTCCTTGCTTTCTTCACGGGAGGAGGGGCTAGGTCGGAGGAAAGGTTGGAAGTGAGGAAAGGAGGTCGGAGGAATTATGTATTGAGATGTACCCCATGATGCTTGGCAATGTTCTCGGTGCGCCTGACTACCGACTATGCTGACTGCGAATATGGGTGGAGCGAGTTTAAATGGCGAGCGCAATCCCGATGACGCGTAGGCTACGCTGCGCTCTCCCCTCTCTCGCCACCAGCTCCTCCCGTGTGTGTGCACGCGCTGGTCGAGCGTGGGACAGTGTGGGTACTGCGACTGAGAGAGACCTCCCTATAAAAGCGGCGGTTCCCATCAGTGCTGTTCGCATTTTCTTTGCTGTCCACAAACGTTCGAACGTCTCACCCTATCTTGAACTTGACTGGCTATTCTGCACCTTGCAATATCAAATTCATTTCACACGGGGAAACCACCGTGTATGGTGATAACCTGAAGCTTCAAAGATGTCGCGTACCGAAGAGGTGCACCGTATAACGGAAAATGTCTACAAGGTGAGTGTAATATTCTTTTCTGTCAAAGGAAGAAATTAAATTCCAAAAACCCATAGTTCAAAGTTCTGCTTTTACATTGCCCAAATAGTCTACTGCGTTGCCAGGACTATTTCAACAAATATTCTTTGGGCATGGAGCCGAGCCTAAGTTTGTTGGAGTTTGTGTTCCCTTGGGTTTGTACACCACATGAATGGTGCAACTGGTGGATCGTGTGGGTTATTTATGGACATTTCATTTGACAGGTGTATTTTGTAGTAGACAAACATTTTGTCGATTTAGGGTACTCTGTACAATCTTAATGACAAAAAACTAACTGAGCGCATCTCCTCCAATTAAGATTTAACATGAGTTTGTCCCATACTCAGTAAAAGGTTTGTCCTTCAATGAATCAAGTTGTCAACAGACCGCGCCAGATATGCTATTATCAAAACGACCTTGTGAGGTTGCAAGAAGTTTGACTTCTCGGCAGCTCTTAGAGCAGGAGCCCGTCGGGAGCTGCTGTTTTTAACATTCTCTAGTCCGAAAGTATCCTAAAATCACTCCCTTTCCT
>JAODXP020000032.1:3217388-3219888 GCA_027497455.2 Sardinella longiceps
GCATGTGCGTGCCTGTGTCTGTGTGTGTGTCTGTGTGTGTGTGTGTGTGTGTGTGTGTGTTTGGTGGATGAGGTGGAGGAGTTGAGTGATATCTCAAGGTGAAGAATGGGAAGGAGGGTGTGTGTGTGTGTGTGTGTGTGTGTGTGTGTGTGTGTGTGTGTGTGTGTGTGTGTGTGTGTGTGTGTGTGTGTGAGATTGGTGTCTCAAGGTGCACAGTGGGAAGTGGGTGTGTGTTTTAATAGCTCATGATTTATCACTGAGGAACCGTAGAGGCGCAATGACATTTTCACGGGCAAGGAATATGACTTTGAGCTTGTGTGTGTGTGTGTGTGTGTGTGTGTGTGTGTGTGTGTGTGTGTGTTTCAGTTCTGTTTGAAGATTATTACATAATAGCGTATCAACCCCTTCGGTGAAGACTGTATCCCCCAGTTAAGTCTCCCCAAGTTCAACTCTCTCTCTCTCTCTCGCTCTCTCTCTCTCTCTCTCTCTCTCTCTCTCTCTCTCTCTCTCTCTCTCTCTCTCTCTCTCTCTCTCTCTCTCTCTCTCTCTCTCTATCTCCCATTCTTTTATCTACTTGTTGATCTCTCCTTTCCATCTGTCTGACTGTCATCTCTCTCTCTCTCTCTCTCTCTCTCTCTCTCTCTCTCTCTCTCTCTCTCTCCCCTCTCTCTGCTCTCCTGCCAACAAACGGTGTTGTGAGGATGATTGCCGCCTCTGGATGGATTCCGCCAAATTAGTTTACTTCTTGAGTAAAGACTTACATAAGCATGGAAACACACATACACACACACACACATACACACACACACATACACACACACACACACACACACACACACACACACACACACACACACACACACACACACACACACACACACACACACACACACACACAAATAAACACACACAAACAAAAAATCAAACAGAGAAAGAGGGAGGGAGAAAGAGAGAGAGAGAGAGAGAGAGAGAGAGAGAGAGAGAGAGAGAGAGAGGGAGGGAGAGAGAGAGAGAGAGAGAGAGAGAGAGAGAGAGAGAGAGAGAGAGAGAGAGAGCGAGAGAGAGAGAGAGAGAGAGCGAGAGCGAGAGCGGGAAATGAAGGGAGGAGAGGGGAGCAGGTTTATATATAGCCTGTCCTCCTGTGGGTTCATTGTGGAAAGCCGTAGAGAGCCCTCATGTTTGGGAGTGAGCGTTGGGTCGACACAAGTGTGTGTGTTCAGTGTTTGTGCGTCTATTAGATTGCATTCAGTGTTTGTGTGTGTTTGCTAGTTTTGGACTGAGTGTTTGGTTGTTACTAGTTTGGGCTGTGTTTGCGTGTTTAGTTTGGGCTGAGTGTGTGTGTGTGTGTGTGTTTACTAGTGTGTCCTCATTATTTGCACTCAGTGCTTGTGTGTGCTGTTTACTAGTTTAGGCTCGGTGTGTATTTACTAGTTTGGACTGAGTGTTTGTAATTTTACTATAGTTTGGACTCAGCGTTTGTAAGTTTACAAGTGTAGTTTCAGCTTGTGTGTGTGTGTGTGTGTGTGTGCGTGTGTGTGTGTGTGTGCGCGTGCGCGTGTGTGTGTGTGTGTGTGCCCTAACCAGTAGGACATAGCTCTCTTTTTGGTCTCTTTTGTGTAGCATGTGAAAGCCTCCACACTCCAGTTCCGACAGCATTGTAGAGCAGTTTGGAATTCGACAATATAATTCGCTCCCACAAGTGCACTAAAACGATACGATGCGATACAATAACACTTTATTGTCAGTTTTTGCTGAAATTCATTTTGCATCCCTGAGCAAGACTCGTTTAAGACAAAGACATGCACATTACATCAAAAGACTATTGCACATCATGTGCTATGCATGTAGCGCATAAACACCAACAGACATAAACAGACCTTGGGGCCTGGGACTAGTAGCCCGAACAACAGACATAGTGCAGTAGCCTGTGAAATGACCATTTAATTAATGAATGAAATGTCATTTATGGAACGTTCAGCTGGCATCATCAGTCTGAACTTTGGGGTGAAACCGCGCTGGTTTTAATATTTTCTATTATTATTAGGGTAAAGTAGTTTGTCTGGGCTAATTTACTCATTTAGATTATAGTCCTATAATCCCAGTCTCAGCCCAGGCCCCAGACGGCTTTGTGCCAGCCGTTTAGACTGGATCTGGAATGGAGCACCATCTTCCCTCTCTCTCACACACACACACACACACACACACACACACACACACACACACACACACACACACACACACACACAGTGTTTCCCACAGATTAGGTAGCAATTTGTGGTGGTCCACTGTGCCGATGAGGGTGGTGACCAGGGGGGAGGGGGCGTTGCCCGGGCAATCGACGTTGGGGTCGCCCCAGGGTGGGTAGATGGCCAGGGGGAGGGGCGTTGCCCGATGGGGCACAAATTTAAGTTGGCAACAGCCTACTTACTTTATTTACTGAACAAATAAATAAAGTAGGTAAAGTTTAAAGGCTACAATCACAGTAACCTATTATATAATC
>JAODXP020000032.1:3224888-3227388 GCA_027497455.2 Sardinella longiceps
GCAGATGTTCTTCTCTCTCTCTCTCTCTCTCTCTCTCTCTCTCTCTCTCTCTCTCTCTCTCTTTCCCTCTCACTCACTTTCTTCCTATCTCTTTTTCTCTCCTCCTTTCTCTGTCCCCCTCTCCCTGTCACTCTGCCTTTTGAGAGATAAATGTTGTTGTTGTTGTTGTTTTCCCCGTTGTCATCATTCTAAAATGTTTTGCTTATAAATGTTGCTGTAAGTAATCTGTGTGATAAATGTTTGAACTGTTTAAGTGTGTGTGGGGGTTTTGTAGTTTATTCTCTAGCTTCTTCTTCTCTGCACACTGTAATTGAATGTCCCTGGTCAAAAATGTCCCTTTTGATCTTCCATATTATCTAAGTCCATCTCTCACCCATGCATGTGCCATCTCACTCGCCACTCATTGTGTGTGTGTGCGTGTGCGTGTGCGTATGCGTTTTGTCTGATATATCTGTGATCTGTTTGCATGCCCCAGTTTTATGCAGATAAAATGTGAGCACACTCCAGTCCAAGTGAGTGTGTGTGTGTGTGTGTGTGTGTGTGTGTGTGTGTGTGCGTGTGTGCGTATGTGCGTGTGTGTGTCTACCCTATATTTCAGCACTTTTTTATGTATGCATACAGTGTGCATGTATGTGTGTGTGTGTGAGTATGAGTGCTCACACTGTATTTGTACGTTTATGATGTATGGCAAGCATTGTGTGTGTGTGTGTGTGTGTGTGTGTGTGTGTGTGTGTGTGTGTGTGTAGGTATGTAAATTTGTGTTTGTTTTTAGAGGTCACTGTCTTCTCTGATGAGGACGTCAGCAGTTTTATTTAGGTGTGTGTGTGTGTGCGTGTGTGTGTGTGTATGTGTGTGTGGAGGGGTTGGTGGATGGCGTGGTTGGTTTGTCAGACTGTGCTGTTGGGAAAGTGGGGCGTACGTAAGTACGCAGGGAGGGCGTACCTTATTGTATGTAGGCCAGCACGGATGCTGGGAGACTCTGCTGCTCCCGTATGGGGACCTGCCAGAGAACAGCGGAAGCCGGTATCCAGGACAGGGCTGCTGGTGGGCGGGCACCGGCACGCACCAACCCTGCCTCTTTGACGTAGGTCTGGTACTTGATGTTGTTGAGCATGGGGGTGAGTGGAGTGGAGTGGAGGTTGTTCTGTCACACTAACAAAACTAACCGTGTTTCTTTTATACATGTTTGTAGTATATGAGTGGAACCAGGTTTATTACTTTGGGTGGAGTCACTCCCCGAGTTATTGGTTTCCCCCAGCAGGGGATCTGTATGCACACTGATATTTTGAGTTACAACAAAGTAAATCAAACAAGTATCATGTAGTAATCTCCCTCCGACTCTGCATCATTATTATTTTAATGCTATGTTGTGGTAAAGACACAACAGTGTTAAACTTTGTCCATTGATCAGGACCGCAGTGCTGCTTAAGGGCATTCTAAATGAGAAAGGCTACCTAGGAGACCCAGCATGCACCTGTAATGAGACTACATTACCCAGCATGCTCCTGCAAAGGGACTAGATTTTTCTTATGCATGCACCCTGTCTTGGACTTGAGTATTAGGACAAATGCATCATTTGGACTAAAAAAAAAAAAAAAAAAGATTTTGTCAGTTTTGGAATTTCTTTCATTTTAACATTTTGGTAATCTCCTCATCCCTCAATACAATTAATGTATGTGTGTATGTATGTGTATGTATGTATGTATGTATGTATGTATGTATGTATGTATGTATGTATTGGTGTTCCTGTTGAGGCAGTGTGGAAATAGACATAGACAGCCCTCAACAAATCTCATTACAAACACCAGTACAACAAACAGCTCCTTGTGTAACCTATGCCGTCCTGGGAAGCACTATGGACTGGGACATGCTAGAGAGTGAGATAAAACCCCTAGGGTGCCATTTGCACACACTAGCACAGTGGACCCAGACTAGTTTTCCTCAAGTTTCCTCAAAGTTTGTCAAGTAGGCTATACCAAGCCAAGGGCCAGCCCCGCAAACATTACAAACCATGCGTTGAAAGGGGGCTTAGTTAACATCACAAAGCAGTCTTCCTTTAGCCTTTAGCCTTCCTTTAGCAGTCTTCCTTTAGCCTTTTTGCACCTCACTTAACTTCATATAAAGTATGAGTCCTTTTATGCCTACTGTATGTGAGGTCTGTAAGCACGTTTATGGAGAATGAGTCAGATGGTGCTGCTGGCCACACATTTGGTTCTTGTGGGCCGGATCTGGCCCACGGGCCACCATTTGGGAACCACATCTGTTTTGGTTTTGGTAGGTTTACCAACGTTCTACCAAAGATCCGCTTGAATCCTCTCTGGTTCTACTCATCTATGCATCTAAGCTAGCTGGCATCCGTTGCACTTGCATAACCATAAAAGAAAGGAAATGAATGAATCAATCTCTGAAACATCTAGGCCATGACTTACATTGCCGCTATAACTCAATATATTGATTACACAGGCATCGATGTCGTAGCATTCACTGGCGGCTACAATTA
>JAODXP020000032.1:3232388-3234888 GCA_027497455.2 Sardinella longiceps
TCCCTATGTCACTTCCGGCCCAGAGGGACCTCACCCAGGGAGGGAAGCAGGGGATCACTCCACCCTCCCTGCCCAGCACCTGCAACCTTTTCCCCAGAGGACCGATTGACTCCTTCCTGGGGTGGGGAATTAGCTTTGGGCTAACTGAAGGTGCAGGTTAGCGGCTAGCGGTTAGCAGCTAGCATTTTTAGCGGCTAGCAGTTAGCTCCGCTCCTCCTCATCTGACGTGCCCAATGCTTCCATGTTTCCAGGTGTCACTTTTGCGGCGAAGGGCTACTTCGACGCGCTGGTGCGGATGGGAGAGCTGGCCAGCGAGAGTCATGGCTCTAAGGATCTTGGTGAGTCCTAGAGATAATGGTAGTAGTCGCCCCCTGGTGCTCGGTGGGGTGAAACGCGTAGATGGGATAGTCATGATGAGGGTGGGAAATGCCCATATGGTTGTGGAGGGAAACAACAAACATGGGAAGAGGCAGAAATTGTTGTATGCTTATGAAAATATCCCTTTCCTTTATTTCTTTCTCTCCCACTCCCTCTTTTTCTCACACACACACACACACACATTCTCTCGTCCCCTGTACTTGCACACACAAACAAAGATGAGATGGATGCGAAATGTGTGTTTATGTTTGGTTGGCTTGGAGGGTGTCTGCCCCTCTGTTGGAAGCATTTAAGGATATTTGTCACAACATCTTTCTTCCCCCCCTCAGCTGGAGAGGTAAACTATTGTTAAAATGTGTGTCTGTAAAACATGCAGTGTTTTGCTCCCAAGAGGAAGTGAACACTCACCACAGGCCCAGTCTGACTTTGAAAGGAACACAAACATCCATTACCAGGAACGTGACTCATGTCGGCACAGGACAATTTTTTCTGGATCTTTCCGCCAGTCGTTTTTAAAGGTGCTGTTTTGCGTCATTCATGAAGACGACGGCTCAGAACACTCAGGGTTCCTTCAATGTTCCTACAATTCCAGTTCTCCCCATTTCTACTACACGCTCTCTCTCTCTCTCTCTCTCTCTCTCTCTCTCTCTCTCTCTCTCTCTCTCTCTCTCTCTCTCTCTCTCACGCACACACACTCACGCACACACACACTGCGAGAAATACTGAGGGTTTCCTTAAGAGAAGACATTGAGTCTTGTTCACCATTATCTTCTTAAGAAATTCTTCTTGAAAACTACACAAGTGAGTTCAAGGAACAAATTTATACACACACACACACACACACACACACACACACACACACACACACACACACACACACACACACACCTTTGCATTGGAGTCTGCCGAGTTATTGGTGGGCTATAGAGTGAGTGTGTGTGTGTGTGTGTGTGTGTGTGTGTGTGTGTGTGTGTGTGTGTGTGTGTGTGTGTGTGTGTACTAATGTCTGAGGAAGCCCCGAAAGAGAGTCTGCCGGGTTATTGGCAGCTGGTAGCAGGGAAATGAAGACAATGAAAAGTGCAGTATCTAGAGAAAGTAAAGTACGTTAGTAAAATTTCTGTGTGTGTGTGTGTATGTGTGTGTGTGTGTGTGTGTGTGTGTGTGTGTGTGTGTGTGTGTGTGTGTGTGTGTGTGTGTGTTGGTGCATAATTCATTATTCCTTCTTGGGAACTCACTAACCTCTCATCTTGCTTGTTCGTGGCGCTTTTCATTTTCCCTCCTCGCCGTTCCCGCGAAAAATGCATATTCAATCACGAACCCACTGTGCACCCGCCTCCCCTCCTCTCTCTAATTCTCTATCCCTCTCTCTCTCTTTCTCTTTCTCTCCATTTCACTCTCTCTCTTTCTTTCTTACTCACTCACTAACTTTCTCAGTCTCCCTCACTCCCTCTCTTTGTCTCTGTCTCTCTCCCTCCCTTTCTTTCCCACTTACTCACTATCTCTGTCTCACTCACTCTCTTCCTTCCTCTACCTCTCTCTCTCTCTCTCTCTCTCTCTCTCTCTCTCTCTCTCTCTCTCTCTCTCTCTCTCTCTCTCTCTCCCTTTCTCTTTCCGTCTCCCTCCTATTCTCTTTGTCCTGCTCCAGTATGAGCAGTGAAAGCCCATTATATCAGGCGTCGGCCATTAAATCATGGAGCGCTATTATCTCTCTCTCTCTCTCTCTCTCTCTCTCTCTCTCTCTCTCTCTCTCTCTCTCTCTCTCCCTCTCTCTCTCTCGTTGATTCAATAGCGTTCATATGGAGGTCGCCTGGACGGAGGAATTTGTCCATCATTGACGACTATTTCTGGAATCTGTTAAGAGAGACATGTAGAACAAGCATTGTCACACACACACACACACACGCACACACACGCACATTTACACTGGAACATGTATACACACCCACACACACACACACTTACACAGGCACGCCCATACACACAACACACACACACACACACACACACACACACACACACACACACACACACACATGTGTATGCACACATCGGTGCATGCACACATCGGTGCTGCTGTTGGTGCTGTTTGTACTGTAGGTTTGATTAAGTGACTGCCGTGTCG
>JAODXP020000032.1:3254888-3262388 GCA_027497455.2 Sardinella longiceps
TCTCTCTCTGTCTTTATTTCACTGTCTCTCCAGGTCTTTTTTTTTGTTGTTTCTTCCACTCTATGCTCAAACTAGATCTTTTTGTTCCTTTTTTTCACAATGCGTTGCATAATCAGAAGAGGCAGCATGTAGGTATCTTATAAACAACAAACCTCCTTCTCTCTCTCTCTCTCTCTCTCTCTCTCTCTCTCTCTCTCTCTCTCTCTCTTACTCTGTCTTGACTGCATGAGTCACTGGTAATTTTTGATTTTGTTGATTAGTTTGTTTTTACTCTAAACACATGATTTTTTTTTTCATTTAGTGTTCAACAGTGTTTTGTTCTCCTGTTCAAAGAATGAAATAATTTTTGAAAAATTCTCTTTTTGTGGATGTGTTCATCTTTTTTTCTTTCTTTTCATTTTTGAAGATTCATGTGTGTGAACGTTTTGGTTGTTGTTAAGGTTATGACTAACATCTTGGTACTTGAGTGTGCATCACCTGAAATGATTGCGTTATTATTCATTTCTTTGGGATCTTTTCTCTCTCTGTTGATCTTTTTTTTTTTTGTCGTTTCTCTGTTTTTTTCTGTGTGGTCGGTTGGTTGTTTTGCTTGTAACTTGATTGTCGGTCTTCCTCCATTCCTTCCTCGCTTTATTCCTTATTCTGCGTCCTCATCCTCCTCATCCTCACCTCCACGCCCTCCACTTTTATGTGATTTGTGATTGCATGTTTATTCTATTTATTTATTTCTGCATGTTAGTGATCTCCAGGAAGAATCCATAAACAGATTTTTTAACATTTTTGGACACTTCTTTGTTCCTCCTCCTCCTCTTCCTTTTGCTTCTTTACTTCTCTCCCTTGCCTCTTCTTCTTCTTCTTCTTCTTCTTCTTCTTCTTCTTCTTCTTCTTCTTCTTCTCCTCTTAGGGGACGTCCTGTTTCAGATGGCTGAGGTCCACAGGCAGATCCAGATCCAGCTGGAAGAGATGGTGGGTTTGACGGAGATGACGCTGATGTTACTGTGACAGTGCTGATGATGATACTGCTGGCAGGAATTGTTGATGACTGTGGTGATGACTATGACTACAGCGCTGATGGCAACATTATGATGATGCTCTTCTTTTTTTAATGGAATAATGGAATTATTATTAGATTATTATTAAAACTATTACATTATTATTCAATTATTATTAAAACTAGTTAAACTAGTTTTGGTCATAGCTGTGATGGTGAGAGTGTTGAGGATCCAAATGGCAAAAGGGATTATGAGTCAATGGCCGAATCCCAATGTCCAACCTACGCCCTAAGCCCTGAACCCTCAAAGACTTAACCGGCATGAACTGACCAATCACAAGGCAGACTCACTCTAGTCAAGTGTTTGAGGGTTCATGGTGTTAGGATTAGTGGGGACACTGGGATTCAGCCTTTGCCTCCACATCAGGCAACCACCAGTCTTTTTCTCCCCTTGTCTATGAGTCAAATGTGAGTGATTCATTTCAAACCACCATTTTCTCATAGGGGGTGAAAAGCTGAAACTAGGTCATCTGGACTTGGCTTTGATGTAAGAAGGTCTGCTTTTAAGCAGTGCCAAAAGCCTACTGTCCCCTACGCCCACTGCCTCCTGTGTGTGTGTGTGTGTGTGTGTGTGTGTGTGTGTGTGTGTGTGTGTGTGTGTGTGTGTGTGTGTGTGTGTGTGCATGAGTATACATGTGTGTGTGTGTGTGTGTGTGTGTGTGTGTGTGTGTGTGTGTGTGTGTGTGTGTGTGTGTGTGTGTGTGTGTGTGTGTGTGTGTGTGTGTGTGTGTGTGTGTGTCCAGCTTGTCTCCACCCGTCTGGAGGCAGAGGAAGAAGGGAGGAGGGCTGTTCTTCCCTTGACAAAATGGCAGGCTCACCCAGAATTTAGGTCTCGGAGGCGTACGATTAGAATAGCACAACTTCAATACATAATTCTCCACACACACACACACACACACACACACACACACACACACACACTACATCTGCACGCACACACACACAAAACTCACATATACTCTAGATAACTGCCCACAAAAAAATCCCACAGAGGTGAAACTAAATGTTTTTTTGCTAGTCTTTCCTCCACTCCCAGCGTGATAAGCCTGTGTGTGTGTGTGTGTGTGTGTGTGGTGTGTGTGTGTGTGTGTGTGTGTGTGTGTGTGTGTGTGTGTGTGTGCATGCTTTTGTGGGTGGTGATCTTTTGAATGGTGCAGTACATTAATCCAGTGGCTAGGTGCCTTGCTTGTTTCTCCACACTGAAACAGCAGACTGACTGTAGAGTTCCCTTAGTTGGCCCTCATAATAGACATGTACAGTGCAGTACGGCAAGCCCCGTGGGACATTACACATACTGTACTGTACCGTGTGTCAGGTACACTTATACGTGTGGAGGATCACATAGGCATTCATCTGTGTGTGTGTGTGTATGTGTGTGTGTGTGTGTTTGTGTGTGTGTGTGTGTGTGTGTTTGTGTAAAAATATGTGTGTTACTCTTTGTCACGCACACACCATTCATTAATTTTTCACATAATGTCCTAATTTATTAAGAGTTTAGACACATTCACATGCACACATGCGCACACACACACACACACACACGCACAACCACAGATAAAGCTATGATAAATATGCTGTCTTAGACAAACCAGCTTTTGATATGCATACTATGAAACTGATTTAACAGTTTCAGTGTTGACTCAGTTGCAGTGTGTGTGTGTGTGTGTGTGTGTGTGTGTGTGTGTGTGTGTGTGTGTGTGTGTGTGTGTGTGTGTGTGTGTGTGTGTGTGTGTGTGTGTGTGTGTGTGTGCATTGTTATTGTGGGGTGTTGTGTTAACTTCTTGCATTCTTTTGACATAGTTGAGGTCCTTCCACAATGAGCTGCTGACAGAACTGGAAAAGAAGGTGGAGTTGGACGCACGCTATCTAAATGTGAGTTTCTACACACACACACACACACACACACACACACACACACACACACACCTCAACCAGCTGTCTGTACTGAGCCCAGATTTCTCTCTTCACAAAGGCCATCAATTCCAATTTTGAGTTCAGCCACACAGACTATAATCACCGTGGCAGATTTCCTAATCTCAATCGCTATCCTAATCCAGGAAGAATAAAAAAACTGAACACACACACACACATACACACACACACAAACACACACATATGTTACATAATTCCCCTAGGCTTCTGAGCGCATGAATACCACATGCAGTACCTCATTACCAAAACGTGGTTTTTCCCTGAACGAGTTGTGCGAGTCCGTTCCGTTTCGTTCCAACCCGTTACATTTTCGCATAACACGAAGTGTGTGTGTAAATAATTCAGTCGCCCCTGTGACATAGATCTGGGTGGGTAGTTGGCCCAGTGCGTGGTACAGTACACTGAGTCTCATCAGGATGATTTATGTAATGGGATTTTATATAAGATGTGGAGATGGAACTAGAGCCTACTGGACCGCAGCCCGGAACTGGAAGAGGTACACCTACTACAGGTGTATACACACACACACAAACACACACACACACACACACATGCACACACACACACACACACACACACACACACACACACGCACATGCACCTCTCTTTCATGTCTCAACTTTCTGTTTTCATTTTTGTTTCTTTCGGGTTGTTTTATCTTCTGTTTTTTTGTTTGTTTGTTTGTTTGTTTGTTTTTTCAACAGAATTTCTTTCTTTGACACTTTTCTCTCTACTGTATCTATTATATCTATATCTATTTTATCTCTTCTCCTCCCTTCTCTCTTTCACTTTTTACTGGCCTTTTTTCCATCATACTCGACACACACACACACACACACACACACACACACACACACACACACACACACACACACACACACACACACACTTTTGGCAGTTTTCTCTAAAATCAGATAGGGGTATCCACAAGAGATGAAATATTCATTTTTGATCCCTCTTTTTTTTTTTTAAAGCATATCCCTTAATTTCCCTCAGGGCTTTTCCGTACGCAATAGCAGCCACGGGCTTCCGGGGAGAAAAAAAAAGAGACATTGCATAAATTACACCTCATTTCTTTGTCATTGCAGTGGCTTATTATTAGGAAGCCATTTTGAAAGTGACATTTAAAAATTGGAGAACAAGCATGATTTATTTGGTTTTTTTGGACAACGTTTGGTCTCTAAACAATTACTGAGAGATTACAGATTACAGCTTTTTGGTTGCTGACGCATTTGCAATTGTGAGCAAGCTTGTTCCATAGTTCCGTATAACAATCTCCTCAAGGATGCTTGAAATGTGAACTGCCCATAGTGTATAACTGCACAGCAAGCTTCCATCCGTTTAGCGTGTTGTTTGTTTCTCCTTTCATTACGACTTTTGATGGTTTTATTTTCTTTTTACTTTTTTCCGTGCCTTCAGGAGGCCTGTTGGTGGGTGGTTGTGTGTGTGTGTGTTGGGGGGGGGGGGGAATAGTTGGCTTTTAGAATGCTCCAACCCCAGTAGAAGTCCTGAAAGTAATGGAATCGATCCGGGTTCATCCGAGGTACAATTTTCCGGGGGTGCGGCGTTGGGAATGAGAGTGTTTGCTCAGCTTCGCTTCGCCTCCATGTGCACAGAGACGGTTATTAAGTCTCCCACCTGGGCCAGCATGTGTGTGTGTGCGTGTGTGTGTGTGTGTGTGTGTGTGTGTGTGTGTGTGTGTGTGTGTGTGTGCCCACGCAAGAGGAACATTAAAGGTGCTGGGAGAAGGAGGGAGTCAGAAAAAGAAGAAAAGAAAGAAAGAAAGAAAGAAAGAAAGAAAGAAGAAAAGAAAGAACGAAAGAACACTGGGTTCCTGATGTTAACAACAGTTCACTTTGAGCAGGTATTATTTGAAAAAGACGTCACAGAGTCTAGGGAAGCTAAAGCACTTCAGACACTGTTAGCAGTTCCTTCTGGAGGTTAGATTGCATGGAGTCATAGCCAGTACATACATTAGTAACTGGTGGCAGTATACAGTACCTATACAGTTAGGTATACAGTACCTATACAGTATATACCAGCTCCATACTGATAAGATGAGTGAACCTCACTGGATGGATCACCCACACTGTATAGATTGCCTGAGTGTTTTAATGGACTTGTTTTAATGGTCACTGTTGTTTGGGGAAATTGTATTCATCTGATATCAGATGGGCTGTATGATTCACTGCCCCAACCATTTACTTTGTACATTTATTCATGGAACTCATATGAAACACACACACACACACACACACACACACACACACACACACACACACACACACACACACACACACACACACACACACACACACACATGCTGGCCCAGGTCAGAGACTTAATAACTTAATAACATGGAGGCGATGCGAAGCACACACACACACACACACACACACACTCATATTCCGGCTGTAATACTGTCTCATTGTTTCTGTTCAAACAGGAAGAGAAAGAAAGAGAGAACGGAGAGAGAACGGAGAAGGAGAGAGAATGAGAGAGAGGGATTAGTTCGTTATGAGTCTGTTCCGTAACAGGATCTTTTCTTTTACACTGGGTCTTTCGGGGACAGCATTGCCACTGGCACACACACACACACACACACACACACACACACACACACACACACACACCCTGAGCCGCCTTGCCTGCTTTGCCAGCTGCCCTAACGTGGCCCTTACAGTACAGTAGTGTGGTTGACCTCCTCTCTGCCGCCCCCCGCAGGCGGCGCTGAAGAAGTACCAGATGGAGCACAAGAGCAAAGGGGAGAGTCTGGAGCGCTGCCAGGCCGAGCTGAAGAAGCTGAGGCGTAAGAGCCAGGGCAGCAAACACCCCTCCAAGTACGGGGACAAGGAGATGCAGGTGAGTGGATTACAGGGGGCTGGAGAGAGGGGTGGGGGGGTGGGTGGATTTGGGGGTTAGATGGCTGCTGAGGATGGTGTGTGTTTGTGTTTGTGTGCACCTGGAGGGGTGTGTGTGTGTGTGTGTGTGTGTGTGTGTGTGTGTGTGTGTGTGTGTGTGTGTGTGTGTGTCTGGAGTCTGTGGCTCTGTTTGCCTGTGTGTGTGAGTGAGTGGGTGGGTAGGTGATTGTGTGTGTGTGTGTGTGTGTGTCTGGAGTCTGTGGTTCTGTGGCTCTGTTTGCCTGTGTGTGTGTGTGTGTGTGTGTGTGTGTGTGTGTGTGTGTGTGTGTGTGTGTGTGTGTGTGTGTGTGTGTATGTGTGTTTGTGAGTGTTGGGCTCACACCTGCTTTCTGTTTTAAGGCAGTAAGCTTAAATCTCTCTGTGTGTGTGAGCTGTGGGTGTGATCTTTAGATGTCTCTATCAGACACTTCTCAGCTGCAGCAATATGACCTCCAGCGCTGCAGCCTGTGTGTGTGTGTATGTGTGTGTGTGTGTGTGTGTGTGTGTGTGTGTGTGTGTGTGCTTGGCCCGTCTGTAAGCTGAGTCAGCCCTTGATAGGATTTGTGCGTCTTTGGAGAGGTGTTATCCACTACCGGCTACTCTGGTGTGTATGAAAAGCGGCCACTCTCAGTGTGTGTGTGTGTGTGTGTGTGTGTGTGTGTGTGTGTGTGTGTGTGTGTGTGTGTGTGTGTGTGTGTGTGTGTGTGTGTGTGTGTGTGTGTGTGTGTGTGTGTGTGTGTGTGTGTGTGTGTGTGTGTGTGTGTGTGTGGCCTCCCTGCTGTTGAGTGTCTCACAGCAGCCCAGCGGAGTTAACAGAGTGGAGAGAAGAGAAGAGAAGAGAAGAGAAGAGAAGAGGACTGAAGGAGGGAGGAGAGGAGAGGGGGGAGAGAAAGAGAGAAAGGGTGTAGAAGAGGAAAGAGGGAAGGAGAAAGGAGGAGAGACAAAAAGTGGAGAGCAGAGAGAGAGAGAGAGAGAGAGAGAGATGTGAGGAGAGAGAAAGGGAGGAGAAGGAAGGAGAGAGAGAGAGGAGAGGGGAAAAGAGAGAGGGAGGAGAGGAGAGAAAAGGAGGAGAGGAGAGGGGAGGGGTGAGAGGAGGGGAGGAGAGCAGAAGAGATAGGAGTAGCGTGCAGATGAAAATGTCTCTTTGAATTACAGCCTGCAGCCTTCAGCTTCAGTGCAACTCACTGTAGGGGAAGATGAGAAGACTGGAGGGAGACAGGTAGAGGAAGAGAGAGAGAGAGAGAGAGAGAGAGAGAGAGAGAGAGAGAGAGATGGGGCCAATACCAAGGCACAGTGATAAACATCAAAGTCTGATTTTTATTGGTCTGTGTGTGTGTGTGTGTGTGTGTGTGTGTGTGTGTGTGTGTGTGTGTGTGTGTGTGTGTGTGTGTGTGTGTGTGTGTGTGTGTGTTTTGTGACCTCTGTCTAGCAAACATTAGTTGATCTGGCCTGAGGATGCTGCTGGGCTGGATTGTTTGTCTAGTACAAATGAATCACACTGTTGGTTTAGTCCCACGGAATGAACTGCCACCAGTGTTTATTTGTATGCTTAGTGTGTGTGTGTGTGTGTGTGTGTGTGTGTGTGTGTGTGTGTGTGTGTGTGTGTGTGTGTGTGTG
>JAODXP020000032.1:3274888-3282383 GCA_027497455.2 Sardinella longiceps
GAGAGGAGATGAGAGGGGGAGAGATGGGAGGAAAAAAGAGGAAGTAGGAGGGAGAGAGGAGAGGAGGCAGGGGGGAGAGAGGAGAGGAGAGAAGAGAGGAGAGGATGGCAAAGCTGAACAGAGTGGCCTACTTTTGTGAGAACAAGGCGTCCAGACTTCCCCTCATCAAAGGGGGAACTGCGAGTGTGGGAGGAGAGAGAGAGAGAGAGAGAGAGAGAGAGAGAGAATGAAAAATGGAAAATGGGGGCATGGAGAATAGGGAAAGTGGATTGTTAGGAATTAAAGTGCACAGTGTGTGTGTGTGAGAGAGAGAGACAGAGAGATAGAGAGAGAGAGAGAATGATGGAGAGACAAAGGGCTTCAGATTAACAAAAGAGAAGAGGAGCAACAGGTGAAACACAGAGGCAGTGTGTGTGTGTGTGTGTGTGTGTGTGTGTGTGTGTGTGTGTGTGTGTGTGTGTGTAGGGGGAGAGGGTAGAGACATGTGTGGGTTTGGTGAGTCACACCATAGAGGAACGCAGAGAGAAGGGGGCTTCTCGAGAGTAGGCCTCTCCCTCCCACACACACACACACACACACACACACACACACACACACACACGGATTGTGCTGTTGTATAAGCGACCTTCTAATTAAGCAGTAGCAGTGGCGGCGGCGGCGGCAGCAGCAGCAAGGCTGGTTGGTCTAAAGGAATGGGAGCAGAACTGAGCGCTGAGCGGCAGCGGCACATCAGAGACGAGCAAAGTAAACACACCATCTGCCAGGCGAGCAGGCAGGCAGGCGGGCGGGCGGACGAGATCGCCAGTTCAGCTTCGCCCGCCGAGGGGGCCCGACGCGCCATACCACACCACCCTCCCACGGGCAACGCTTACTCACTCCCTCCCTCACACTCTCTCTCCCTCTCTTGCTCTCTCTCTCTCTCTCTCTCTCTCTCTCTCTCTCTCTCTCTCTCTCGCTCGCTCTCTCTCTCTCTCTCACACACATACCTCCTCAACCTAACTGAAGGGGAGAAGAAGGACATAGACTCATACACACACAAACTCTCCAAGTATATACACTCATGCATGCATATTTACATGATATTTATTCTCACATAAACACACAAATACATGCGCGCGCACACACACACACACACACACACACACACACACACACACACACACACACACACACACACACACACACACCCACCTCATCCCCGCACTGATGGGGAGAAGGACATAGACTCATACACACACAGACTCTCCAAGACACATTCATGCGCATTTACATGATATTTATTTACACACACACACACACACACACACACACACACACACACACACACACACACACACACACACACACACACACCACTTCACCCTCCGCAACTGATGGGGAGACAGAGAAAGACACACACAGACTCTCCAAGTATACACACATGCATGCATATTTACATGATATTCATTCTCACACACACACACGAAAACATACAAATACACACACACACACACACCACCTCACCCTCCACAACTGATGGGGAGACAAAGGCTCATACACACACAGACTCTCCAAGTATACACACATGCATGCATATTTACATGATATTCATTCTCACATACACACACAAAAACATACAAATACACACACACACACACACACACATTCCCTCACCCCCACAACTGATGGGGAGAAGGAGGAGGACACAGGCACACACACACACACACACACACACACACACACACACACACACACACACACACACACACACACAAATACATTAGCTCTCACTTTCTGTTTTACACTTACATACACAAATTGCTGCCTCTATCTACAGGTATGCAAGAGATTGAGATAATTAGCACTCTGTCATGTCTCAGTTCAGCCTCGATCCACCCCCACATTACACCAGAAGCATTACTGGCTATAGGAATGCAACTCAAAGAATTCCTCTGCACTGCGGAATATGTTTGTTATACAGTAATACTGAAGAATTCCTCTGCATTACATATAATATCTGTCATAATGCTACAGAATGGGGTCCTTGCACATAAACATTTTTAATCATGCTCACTTATGTCCGGTTATGGGAAAAGACAGCTCACACAAACTTGCATTTGGACGTTAGCTGACAAGTCCATCGGTCATAGTAAAGTCCTCTCTGATCAGTGTCAAACAAATTCATTGTTAAAGTGGAACTATGCAAGGACGATTTTTACTTTCGGTTTGCGCTAGGTTTATGCTCACATTTTTCGCCACAGAGCTCCTACTTGCAGGCACCGTCCTTTTCCCAAAAGCTTCAGAAAAGTATTGCTAACCAGTTAACAACTTGTTGTTTTCAATACAATGGCACAATTCCAACCAATTTAGCATATATGCGTTAGGGGAAAAGACCCAAGGACCGGCTGTTATGCGCCTTCGTTTCCTCGGCTAGAGTTCGCGCCAGTCCACGGCACCAGTCTTGCATATGCAATTTCTACGCCGAGAGGAGCTAGAGCGAGGCGAAACAATCATCAATCGACCTAAAAACTGTTGTAGAATCACCACAATGACTCTTAAGCTGCTAAATAAAGGTAAATTGAACTATGTTGCATAGTTCCCTTTTAATTTAAAATTACGTTAGCTGCTCAAATTCTCTCGTGACTACCAGCAGTAGGTTAGCTATAATACTACAGAATTCCTATAAGATAGGATAAAGTAGTAGGCTAAGTTATTCATCTCATAGGAAATTCAAGAGGAAATTCAATGTATTTGTTACAATACTACAGAATTCCCAAATTCCTCTGCAATCCGCAGTACTGTATGTTTGCTAGACTGTCCCCCTTTACTGAATAGCACCAGTGAACAGAGACCTCTACTTGGCTTGCCTACTACTGTAGTGTGTTTGTCTCTCTGCCTGCCTGGACCCAAAACCAAAATCTACCCAACCTATGAGTCAGCAGTTGATTTGGCACACACAAACATACACACACACACACACACACACACACACACACACACATACACACACACACACACACACACACACACACACACACACACACATATTCTGACTGCCAGAGTGCATGCACATATATTTACAAGCACATCACATACACATACACATTCCCTCACATGCAGTTCCACCAGACCCTCACACGTACACACACACATACACACATACAGTACACACACACAAGCACACCAACACACACACACACACACACACACACACACACACATTCCAACTGCCAGAGCACATAAGTCAGGCCATTACCCCCTGCCTACCCTCGTTGAGCCTGGCACTGCGGACCTTCTCGTGCCAAGGCAATTAACGGCCGCCAACCCTCCCTGGCATCCAGTTGGGCACCTGCCGCGCGAGTCTGCGCCGCACAGGGGGGGAGGGCGGGGGGAGTTGGGAGGCTGCCCGTAGCTCGCTGGCACGGGCGCTTGATGACACAGAGACACCTGGCGCACTGATTTATAACACCGAACTGGACGACCTCTGCGAGAAATGAGCCCGAAAGGGTATTAGCAATATTTGCATGCTACTGCTAACATTAGGAGCAGATGAGGAGATACATGTTAATGATTAGACCACATTATTGTACGGAAGATATTAAATGATAGAGCTAGGTAGACTGGCACACACAAAAGGGTATTAGCAACATTTGAGTCCTCATGCTATCATTGAGAGCACAGAAGCAGATAGGCCTTCATACTAATGATTACATTATTGTTATTAAGAGAAGAAGAGATTAAATGACACAGCTAGCTAGACTGGCACAGACGGATGGGTATTAGCAACATTTTACAGCTAAAATGCTAATATTAGGGGCAGATGATCAGGTATGCTAATCATGGTGACATTATTGTTAAGAAGAGATGAAATGACACAGCTAGGCTACTGTAGGGTGGCAGGCATAGACAGAGGTGTTATTCAGGTGTGGTGGAGAAGATTGAAAATCAAACAGCACTGCAATATATCACTTTGAATTAGCATCTGATAAATACCACTTAGCGTTACTTTATTTCCCATGTAACACTGAGTAGGTCCTGGATGACCCCTACGTAGAATAGGCTACAGGAGAATACAGCCTACAGGAATCGCAGGCTAAGATAAATGCTAACATTAACTTATGTGGGGCATCATTGCTATTATAGGCTATAGGCTACCTCTGCAGGAGATGCTGTGATGATATAACACTAAGACATAATCATCAGTCATGCAGACCTGAGAACATGGCTAACCTTGGCAAGAATAAACCAGAGAATGTAAAATGGGTCAGAGATTGCTTTATATAAAGTCATTCGGACTCAAGGGTTCTTAAGGTAATTTCTCCCTCTTTTTGTGTGCTCTACTGTATGGCATGTAGCCTATGGCTGCTTATCAGGTCACTGTGTGGGGTATGGTTATGTAGTCTCTCTCTCTCTCTCTCTCTCTCTCTCTCTCTCTCTCTCTCTCTCTCTCTCTCTCAATTTTAGTGCAAAGAGTGAAAGTTCTTGGCTGCCATTATGAGTATGTGCTGTAATGCGTGTAGGGCTGCTATGGTTATGTATTTTCTCTCTCTCTCTCTCTCTCTCTCTCTCTCTCTCTCTCTCTCTCTCTCTCTCTCTGAATGTGAAGAGTGAAAATGTACAGTATGATGGTGAAAAGTAGCCTATAATGAGTTCTTCTCTACCATTCTGAATACTATACAGTATGTGCTGTAATGTAGGCTATTTTGTACCCTCCAGGGGTTTCAGGGACTCTTCGGCCTTGACACTGTTATTGCCAAGCTGTTGATCAGTTGAGTCATCACACTTATGGATGCTGTCCAAGGTCTTGCTTTGACTATAACACTCAGAGCATTGTTGCCTTGTTGGTCTCTTTCGAGCTCGTATGGAGTCGTGACGCCTGTTTAACATTGTACATGTCCGTCTACGGAGGGGTGTCGATTTGATTGGCTGACGGATCCATGTCTGGCCTGAAATGTTAAAATTTTAATTGTCACAAGCAGCGGAGCCAATGGAATGGACGGACCCACAATGCATCTTGAGAAAGCTCCATTCAAAGTCAATGAGATCCGTCGACGGACATGGACAGTGTGAAACGGGGGTGAACTTTTGTAGTGGTTTATTAATTGTTTGTCCGACTCACCTCTGTAGTATCTCTCTCTATGTCTCTCTCTCTTCCCCCAGGGTAAAGAACTGCTGTCTCAGAAGCTTCCCATGTGGCAACAGGCCTGTGCCGACCCCAGCAAGCTCCCCGAGCGCGCCATGCTGCTGGCCCAGCAGATGAGCTCTGGCATGGGCACCATGAGCAGCGCTGGCACCCTCCATGGGCACCCCAAGGGAGGCATCCACATCTCAGAGCCCATCCCTGGGGCCAAGCCCCTGCCCGTCCCCCCTGAGCTGGCTGCCCTCATGAACCAGCAGGTAAGGGAGTAGAGTGGGGAGACACACACACACACACACACACACACACACACACACACACACACACACCACACACACACGCCTATTAGCAAAAGGAGGAGGATGCTACTGCATCACTCAAACACACACACACACACACACACACACACACACACACACACACACACACACACACACACTCATACACACACGTATTACTGTTGAGTGTGAGGCTGTTATCCAGAACCCCATCACTGGTGTTTTTCCAGACCACCATTTTTGTGTCTTCAAGAGCTTGTGGGGCTAGGGGATTCCCAAAGCATGATTTGTACACACACACACACACACACACACACACACACACACACACACACACACACACACACACACACAGCCTCTTAACTAAAAGGAGGAGCTGCTACTGCATCACACAACACACAAATACACACATGCAAGCATGTACATGCACACACACAATCACACACACACACACAAAATCAGGCATGCACACAGACAAGCAAAGCAAACATGCTAGTAAATATACCGGTACACACAAACACATACAGGCATGCACACCGACACACAGTATATTTGCTTGTAAACAAAAATGTGTGTACACACACACTTACACACATAACCTAGACACACATCCTCTCTTATCAAGTTGGATAAGTGTCAAATAAGGAACATGCAAATTTTGATATCTATTTTTAAATAAATAATTAGTCAACTTCTAGGAAATGAAGTGCATGTAGAAACGGCACATTTGTCATTGTTCAGCTGTCACCTTGACTGGATATGATAATAATATAGGAAGATAATCTCAGGTAGAGGTCTACAAGCTCCTTCTGTGCGACTTTTATGGATGGCACAGCAATAATCACGCCTCAGTGAGCTTTCTCCATAGGGATCAACGTCAGAGAAATACAAACTCCGAAGGAAGACACGAGACGCTGTCTGCGGCCCGCCCGTGTTCCGTTGTCGAGCGCCTGACACTCCGTCGACCCCCTGCCTGCGCTTCGCCGTGTTTTTAATTAGCAGACGCCGCTGTACCCGCTCCCCTCGATTTCGCTGCTGTAAAATCTTGCCGTCGCCCGCCCGCACCGAAATGACAGAGGCGTGATAATAAACAACAGCACGGCTGTCGAGGAGTGTCAGTCGATGAAGTGAGAGAGAGAGAGGGAGACAGAGATAGTGAAATTGGAGAGGAGGACAAAAGAGAGAGAGAGAGAGAGACAGAGAGAATGAGAGACAGAGAGAAGAGAATAAAAGAGAGAGAGATAAACAGAGAGTGATAGTGATGCTGTGAATTCTGTTTGAGTTACGCCAGTCGTTAGAACCCCAAACTTTCACACATTTCTAAGCATTAGCGTTAGCCTTTAGCGCCCCATTGGCAGGGGTGGGGACACAACATACATACAGACTGTGAAGCTAACTGAGAAATCTCCACCCGCAGTCTCGTCACATGCACAGGTGTCCCCTCAATAATCCCTGCCTGGGAATTTGAATTAAGAGCATCGTTAGCGAGGACTTTTCCTCAAGGATGGCGCTGACATTTTGACATACTCAACCTTGGCAAATACAGATGTGCCACCATATGGCACCAAGAAAACAAACATTTAATGATCTTATCAAGATCAAGCCCGATTGTGCTTTAGATAACTTACCTACTTACTTAAATGAAATAAACACTTTTGCTGATTAACCATTAACGTTTTTTTTTAGACAACAGGTGAACTGTACAGTACCCGAGCTGCTGAAGTATACCTTCAATCCTAGTGCCAGGCCTGTGTGTGTGTGTGTGTGTGTGTGTGTGTGTGTGTGTGTGTGTGTGTGTGTGTGTGTGTGTGTGTGTATTTGTGAGTGTGTGAAGAACTGAAAGTGAATCAAAGCTCATTCAGTACCAGTACTAGGTGTCTACTTACATGCTTGGTGCCGGTACTCATTGGAACTATTCAGTACCATACAGTGAAATACCTGAATGTGTAACTCAGTTCAGTTGGCACATACTACTCTATAGTACTCTATGTTACCTTTTGGATATTGGAGATGATATGTACTCAGTAATTATGTAATCAGCACCTTGTGTAACGGATGCCAACTAGCTCAACAAGCTGGCGGTAGTACATGTAAATCCTCA
>JAODXP020000032.1:3282483-3307483 GCA_027497455.2 Sardinella longiceps
TAAGTGGGAGTTTTTCTGCACCAACACGCAAGTTAGAAGGAGAGAAGTGGCTAACTCTCCATAGCCTGCACACCGCAGGGAAAACGAGGGGAAACAAGGACGAATTTCAGTAAAATTAACTAATCAATTTAGGAAGATATGAGTAGGGTAGCGGAGAAATACTTTTTGTTTCATTCCCTCAAGATTAATTTATGTCTACTCCGTGATTAACAACCACATAACCATTCATCGTCTCCGTTTTGACAGTGATGTTTCAGAGTGCCCCTCTCATACAGCCGACATGCTTTCACTTTCACCAATGTTCGGACTTTATTTTTTCCCCTTCACTTTCTCAAGTGGTTCATTTCATTTGCTGGTTGATAGCAGGACTTTCATTTTACTGACAAAGTCATTAGATGATGAGAGAGACGGGCCGTTTGTTCAAATAGCCTAGTTCTAGATCTGTAAACTGCTCGGGAACTCTCTCTCCGTTGCACCTCTGTCTCGCTACCTCTCACTTGTACAACGCGCTACACTTTATTTCTCTCCATTCACAGGAGATTTTACAACACTCGCGGGTGTTCATGAGCCACTTTAGAAAGACGATTGTTCGGGGGTTGTGCCTGAAGTTTGTTAAGGATTAGTTTTCTACTTAGTCGTCATCATTATGATGGAAATAAGCATAGTAATTATTTAATGGCAGCAATAACATCCAGGTTCTGGCCACCTCTATTTTGAATGTCCCTTTGGTCAGGGCGGACGTGCCTTCTACGCATGCGGGTTGTTTCAAGTGTCTGGCAAGTGTAAACATGCACATCTGGCGTCCGTTTCCCAAAAGCATAGTTGCTAACCAGTTAGTTGTCAATGGGAAATTGCATTGGACCAACATAGTTGCTAACTTAGTTAGCAACTATGCTTTGGAAACGGACCCTGATTTGGGCACTTTGAAAGTAGATGTAAACACGCAATCCAAAAATCAGATGTGTGCAGAAAATCGGAATTGGGCACATCTGATATGCAGTGTAAACGTAGCCTTAGTTTCTACTGAGTGAAATAGGAGGGTTGTCTTTGTAAGACATGTGTCTCTAGAAACTGTTGCCGAACTGAGATTTCAAGGCTTGTGTTGAGCAAAAATGGGCGTACCAGAAGAATCTTTGTTTGAAACTTGTATGATAGGCCTACCAAAAAATCACGTGACCAATGCCAAACAAGAGGTGCGTTCAAATTCGCCTAACATAGCGAACGTTCGCGAACATAGGCGAACAGTTTTTGGCTAACGCCAAGTTTTTGGCTAACGTTAGCGAACGAAGGCGAACGGTCTGAGGAGGTAGTGCGCCGTTAACAGTCCTGTATGCAGGATAGAAAATTTGTGCGCCCCGATAGGAAATACATCCAGTAGAGCATTGTATTTTATCAGCATGCCTCAAAGCAACTTTGTCTCACATTAATAGCCTCCTACGAGTAATTTCTACTCAGTTTGCCATTTTCGGTTACAGTTTAGAACGAACATTTTAGAACATTACACGAAATCGTTCAAATTCCACTGTTAAATGCGAACATGTTTGCAGTGAACGTTCGCGTATGTTAGGTGAATTTGAACGCACCTCAGGCCTCTTCGTTTTCCATAGTGCATTTTTTAAAAAAATAATAATGATCTATTGTTAAGAGAGTACTTTTATGCCTTTAAACTCAATTCATCTATGTTTGGTATCCATATATAAAAGGTGATCATGAAAAACGGTTTGAGAAAACCAGGCATTTGAAAAGAAACATTTCTGAGGTCCAATCCCATCTTCTGATTTCCCCTGAAGCCACACCTCCAGAATATAGGAACAAATGGGGAGGGGGAGGCGTGGATGTCATATAATAATTACTAGGTAAATATTACTGTAGGTTCTATAGTGGGGGAGGGACAAACGATAGTTGGGTTTAACAGACTTATCATCATTCAATCATTTCAGCTGGTCCCTTAAAATAATTGGATGTTGTTTTTCCTGTCCTGTTTGTTCCACAGGGGACTAACACATTTTATTTATGCGTTGGTGGGTTTAATTCATTGTTTGGAATCGAGGTGTGAATGCCATTTTAAGCAATATAGTAAAAAGTGCTCCTAGAAGCATCACATACCCCACCTTTAATTAGTCATCAATGTATACTCAAAGAAGAGACAAGTTCAAAGAAATGTGTAAAGACAAAAAATATATATTTTATTGCCCAATGAATTTTTCAAATCCATGAATACAACATGTTCGCTCCCAAGTTAAATCCAAATCATACCTAAATAACCAAAATAGGCTTATTTTCACATCTGAACATTCCGACATTCCATGGTAGTAAACTGATCATTCTATCATTGAATTTATCCCTCTTTCTGTCTTAAAGTCTAAATTTACTTTCTTTCAAATAATGCACATGGGAAGCCCAAGAATTGGGAAGTCTCGAATAGATAGAAGGAATATTCATGCACAAAAATTTAAAACCACTTTTATCTATTTCGGACTTCCCAATTTGTGAGCTTCAGATGTGCATTATTTGAAAGAAAGTGAATTTGGACATGTCTTAAATGTTATTACCCATTTTTTTCCAAGTCAGAGAAAGGGATAAATTCGATGTATTACAATGATAGAATTTCAGTTTACTACCATGGAATGGTTTTAGAATCTTGGAATGTTCAGGTGTGAAATAAGCCCATACACTGCGATCCCACACATCTCCTGTTCTAAGTTGCGACTGCACTTGCCATGATCTAGATTTGTCTCGGGAAAGTGTCAAATTTGCGCTCCTCCAATGGCAAACGTCCATATACGTTACGTGCCTACACTAAAAGAAATAGGCCTACCTCTCCCACTCAATTCTCTCAAACTGCAGTCCGCCTTTGGAACGTTGTCGTGAGATATTGGTAAATAGAACCCGCGATATGGGCTTATTTCACACCTGAACATTCCACCATTCCATGGTAGTAAACTGAACATGCTATCATTGAAATGCATTGAATTTATCCCTCTTTCTGACTTGAAAAAATGGGTAATAACATTTGAAACATCAAAATTTACTTTCTTTCAAATAATGCTGATGGGAAACCCACAAATTGGGAAGTCCTGAATAGATACAAGCTTCAGGCACAAAAATGTAAAACCACTTTTATCTACTGGGACTTGCCAATTTGTGGGCTTCAGATGTGCATTATTTGAAAGAAAGTGAATTTAGACATGTTTTAAATGTTATTACCCATTTTTTTCCAAGCCAGAAAGAGGGATAAATTCAATGCATTTCAATGATAGAATGTTTACTACCATGGAATGGTTTTAGAATCTCGCAATGTTCAGGTGTGAAATAAACGTGATGTGAACGCTGACCAAACGTGGTCCAGGTCATGGGGAGTAAACAAACTGTGGTCCGGTCCAGAGGACGAAGTGTGAGGTGTGACTAAGTAAGCAATATGCTTTTGGGAAACAGGTAACGCATGCCAATCTCAGATAGTTAGCTATAAGAAGCTAGTTCTGATATTGGGTGAAATTAACAGAAAACATTAAAACCGCCCAATCTCTGCCGCGCTTCCGACGTCATGTTAATGTGCAGTCGAACAGTCAAATTCCACCCAAAATAGCCTTAGCTAGCCAAATCAACCCCTTGTATTCAACCCAAGTGATCCCCTAAAATCTAAACTAGACTAACCGCAGTGAATTTAAATCAAACCCTTAAATTTAACCCAAATTTAGCCCCAATTGGCCCCAAAAGATCCATCAAGAGCTCAGGTGGGCATCGTGCTGAGCAGCTGGTCCACATGCTGCTCTAGGCAGCTGAAGAGCCTGTCCACCAGCTCCTGTGGCTGGGCGTAGAGACTGGCCTCCTGGGAGAAGGCCTCAACCAGGAAAGCCTGCACACCAGCCTGAGATCAGACCAGAGAAACAAACAAAAAAATCAGTCACAAAGGTGTTAAATCATATACATACTACTGTAAATGCCGGAAATGGTTGGTGAAGAGGACAATTACCCGCAGCAGCTCCCAGCATTGCCAAGCCTGTGGTGGCCAATCCTCAGAGGGCAGGAGGGCAGGCATCACTGCTGCCAGATGGTCTAAGAAACCACCCTGCACACGCTTTACAGACAGAGAATGGTGTTAATCATATAGAACTGCTTAGAACTGAATACTGTGTAGCAAAGTCACACTACTTACAGGAACCAGCCTGGCACGAGCCCCCTGGATCTCCCCAAAGAACACCAGCTCAAAGAGGACGTCCAACAGGTTGACATGGTGGATCTAAAATCAAAGAGAAAATCGTTGAATGAATAAATACCAAAGGATGCCAGCTTAGGCAGTACTGTAATGAGAATGAACCTCTGACATACCCCAACCTCCAGGAGCTCAGTCTCAATGGTCTGGCTGCACTCAGGAGTCTGGGTGAAGGCCATCAGCTGGTCAAAGGCCTGCTCAACTCCATCAGCATCCTGGGTGGAGAGTGAAAAAAAGAGACAAACATGTGTTTAGTGAGTTACCTGGCATCCATTTCAGATGACCACTCAGTCACCCAGAGGACTGCGTGTCCGAATCACGCTTGGCCTAGTGAGAATACATGCACCCTGAGAACGCTACCTTTCCGATGACTGCAGCCATGATCCGGACGATCATCTGCCCCGCCACAGTCAGGAAATTCACCAAGTGCCCCTGGGCAAACAGGACCTGAACAAGGCAAAAACAATGTTTTGGAAGATAAATCACTGTCTCACATCCTATTGGGAAAGGTCTACAGTTACCAGCTAGAAATCAGCAAGCAAGAGAACCTGACTTTATCAAAAGACTACAGGACATTTCAATTACGGGGCATCCATTTGTTTAGTACTCACAGCAAACGCCAGTCTCAGGCCACACAGCCTAAGAGCGAAGTCCCCAAGGCCCGTGGACAGGAAGAGGTGGCTGTAAAACAGTCGTTAGTCACACTGAGGCGAATACATATAGTATTTTCAGACTTCAAAATGAAAGAAACGCCCAAGCAACCAACAACAAGCACATAGTAACCAATGTCATATTTTTCAAAGGAAAATGACACTCATTAAATAGCCTTTTGTGCTAAAGGATAGCCATCTGATTTATGGCCTTTCTGTTGGCCCTCCGTACTTACTAGAGGGAGGGAGTCTGGGTGGTCTCTGGCAGGATACTGCTGTCTCCTGACCCCTGCCACAGCAAACATCCACAACACATGAACATGATAAGACTTAACACTGGCAGTGAGTTGTCACTGGAACACTCTGTGTATGTAAGTCAGTCTTTGGTATTTTTTGCCCTCAACAGTGCATTCTACAAAGGCAACGCTGCCCTCAAGGCATTCCTCATAATTTGGGTTTAGCGTGAGGGTTGAGGGGGTTAACTTTAGGGTAAGGGTGTAGCAAAAAAGAGTGAGTTTCATCTTACCTGAGCAGAACTCAGTGGGTCAACACCGGAGTCAGCAGCTCCGCCAGGACCACAGGCAGTCTCAGAACCAGCAGAACCAGGGGCAGGACCAGGGGCAGCATCGGTGGCACCGTGCGCATCAGCGAACCAGTAGTCCCCATCATCGGGCGCAGGGCCAGGCTCGGGGGAGGAGAAGGTCGGAGCCGGGACGGTGATAGATGAGGTCCGTTCCACGGTTGACACCCTGCCATCGGCAAAGATGGTCAACTCGTGAAACTTCTTCACCGTCTCAACCATCTGTGGAAGACCAATCACCATACAGCTTTAAGACATACTACTGACATTTACAACGTGCTAATGATAAAAGATGTGCATACAGTATGTAAACTATTCATGGGTGACAGAAACAAAGAAAAATACCAGGACTCCGTCCATCTCCAGATAGAGCCTGGCCTCTGTGTCGAGGTGGGACGACAGGTGGATGATGCCACCACAGAACCGCTAGAAATAGAAACAGAACCGTTAGAAAACAACAAACTTGGTACTTTAATTGAAAAACCGTCTGCATATTCACACAAAAAATGATCAGGTAAAGGGGCAGTGAAGATCCATGACGATGAAAAGTTCTCTCCATCTAAAATAACTATCACTACCTGGATGCAGGTGACTATCTCCACTCTACCACATGGCTCACGCTTTCCCTAAAGTGATAGTGTGAAGTGAAAAATTGTTCACCAATGAATCAGAATTAGACACAGATGGCATGCTTGAAAACAAACAAAACAAGCATACAAGCAAAAGGGTGCTAATTAGAATACCTCAGCAGTCTCAGCGTAAAAGGCGTTGGTGAGGTACCACCACTGGTTTGTGAGAGAGCCGTCCAGCCTCTCAACACAGCTCATCTTCACCTCCACCCACTATGTAAAAAAGACACACCAGTGAACAATGAACAGAAGTGGACAGGTACACTAAGAGTAACACAGATAGTAAAGCCAGATGAAAACGAAATGTCATTCCATTGTTTGCTTACGATGGGACCTTGGGAGAACCACGCAGACTGCTCGAATCCAGTGGTCAGACGGGTGTTCTGGACTTCCAGAGGCTGCAATTGTTTTAAAAAAAAATCATACAGACAAATACATAAAATGGCAGTGCAAACAATCATGAAAACATTTTTGGTTGGGAAGGCAGAGAAGCACCAAAGTCACCAAACACAGGTGCGACCCTTGCTGATGATATAAAAATGGCAAAATACCCTAAACACCACTAGTTGTCCATGCTCAACCTCCAGATGACCCTGCAGCACAAAGCTAAGTTATGTATACAGTATTTTTCATATTTTGGTACAGTGAATTATCACACACAAAAGCACATATGCCAATTATTTGTGAGTTCTCACCATCTGGGAAGCCATCCTCATCCTCGGGGAGGCACCTGTAAGACATTGACAAAACTTTGCTAAGGCTTTAACCTTTATATTAAGAAAAGCGATAACTTACATCACCTTCATTAAATATAATGATAAGAAAGCCACAGTATCTACCGTCAGTCCAGTCCGCTTGTGTTCCGGTCTCAGCGGTTTCCCAGGCTGCCTGGGATCCCACGTCAACCTGGGCGCATCCTGCCTGCGTGCTAACGTCGCTGCTCTCCCACTCCGTCTGGGTTGCCACCTCGGCCGTCTCCTTACGCCTCCTAAAAAATAACTTTGGAAAACAATTAGTAGACCTCCTTGGCATTTTAAGGTTGGTAAATCAAAACACAATCTAGCCTACTTATCAGTAAATACGTTAGCTTACAAGTAGCTTACCTAACCTATGCTAACTATATTCCTATGCTAACAAGATAGCCTAGCTATATGTATAGAATCAAATGACTAAACAGTACTTAAAATGCTACGTCTATCACTTCAAATGTTACGTCTATCACTATAATTGTTACGTAATCGTTTGGTAATAAAGAAGCTTGTAGGTAACAATGAAATCCACAGGAGAAATCGGCGTGCGGCTTGCTCTCGTTGAAGTTGAACGGCAACTGTCCAAAAACTGGCCTCCCGCCTCCCCTTATATACCTACTAACGTTCCATCGAACGCTAAACATTCCATACTATGGTTACTGTTTCCAGGGCTTCACACTCAAAAGATGCCTGTTAGAGTAAAATAAAGATTCTAGAATCTTTCATAAAACCATAGAATTCTACACAGATACCCAGATACCAAAGATCATGGAATACTGTGCCGCTTGAATCCTCTCTGCAGATACCGTGTCAGGGCCATCTTTCTATGGCTCTGCCTAGTGTCAAAGCAAATCAAACGTTTACCAAAGATCATAAATTATTGACCGTTGACTCGCTGACTTTACCCTCAATGAGAGAACCATAGAAGCTAATCTTTCTATCTTCTGATACATTTTTCTAAAAGTGGGCCTGTAGAAACAGTCGTTAATTCCAACCGAGGACACCCCCCCCCCCCCCAAAAAAAAATGTTGTCTAACTTGTCTTGCCTTGCCTTGCACTCCCTCTCCAAGTCAGAGGGCTTTCATTGGCATTTCTATATGCATATAGGCACTTCAAATTCAGATAGGCAGTATGAAGTTTCTAATATATAAATTATAGGCCTGTCTCATAGTAGTCTATTCATTGCACTCAAGTAGCTTAGTGTAAGTGAGAAACTGGACATTACATTTTTTGGAAACTAATGTAGAAAGGTGAGGAGTTTAGTCCATGTAAAGGCCTATGACAGTGGTCCCCAGTTATTTTTTTTCAAGGGCTGGATTTTGTCAAGCATGCCAAGCGAGGGCCAGACCTGCAAAGACTGAAAAACGGTGTTGAAAACAGGCTTGATTTGAAGAGCACAAAGCAGTTTTCCACTACTTTCTTTAATGCAAATTACATTGACATATGTGCATCATAGTTGCAGTTGTTTTAACTATTTTATGAAGTTATAGGTGTCATTTACCTCACAAAGTAGCCTACTGGCAGTGAATTTGTCTTGCAGACTGCAGCCACACGAACAGATTTGTGTATGTGTACGCGGCTTAACACTAACCCCCTCAATCCTCATCCTAACCCTAAACTGAGTGGAATAGTGCCTTGAAGGCAGCGCTGCCTAGAAGGCACCGTTGAGGGCAAAAAATACTCCTGCTCCACCATACCACTTTTAAAATAATGTTGACCAAAATCATTTTTCTAAAGGACAGTTTATTTCCTATTATGTGTGTATGCTCATGAGAAAAGACAGCATTATATAGGCTATTAATATATATTTTTAAATATACATATCAAAACTATGGATTTCATTGACGTTAATTGAAATTAATCAATAGATAACATTTCAATAATAAAACGTATGATTTAATGGGGTTAATGACTTTTCTGTATGCAACAGACTCAGACTGAATGGGATTGTAAAAAAAATATATTGGTCAAATCCTGTAAGTATAAGCTCTCAGAAAATGTATTTATAATATATTTCCTCTAACTGCTACTGGCCTAAAAGTTACAAAAACAGGCCGACTTGCAATCACCAAATTTCTTAATTATGGACTTTATTGTAATGAGTAGGGTGGGGCATGCCTCTCTGTCATTTCATGTCATGTCGTGTATACCACACCCTGAGGGTTTGTGCTTTAGACTGAAATAGAGTTATGCACATTTTCCTCCAAGATCCCACCAAATCTCATTTATTTCAATGGGAAATTGAATTGAATATCACTACAGTATGTTGTGTTGCAGTACAGTATATTACAATGAAAGTCACTCTTTTAAAAGTGTCCATCTGTCCTCTTGCAGAATAGAGGAAGAGATTGTGGCTCTGGAAGCTGAGGAGATACGGATCTCTTCAAATGAAACGCGCATTCTGAAACGGCTCAAGGAGGTGGAGAAGACCCCTGAGGACATCATCAAGGTACTGCTTGTCTAGACGCTTGACGAATGGCTGTGTATAGTATCTGCTGTTTATTTCTGAACAGCTTTTAGAAATAAGGTACCTCCACTTTTGCCCATGGATTCCAAGTCTGTGGGCTCACAGAAGTTTGTGAGGGAGCTCAGGTGCTGCTGTTTGAATTGGTGTCATTGCTGGTGTTTAGCATTGCTTTAGTGCGAGACATGTTCTGGGTAGCTTTTCTCTCCTTCTCTCTCTGTTATTTTTCTTTCTGGACAATCTAGAGTGAACAGCAGGGCTGAAAGCCGCAGAGGTTGTGCAGTAATTGGTGTGACATGTCAGCAGTGCAGCGGGCTTGAAAATGATGTTGCTTTGGCTTGTGGCGGCATATACAGTATGCGGTAACCCAGAGGCATTTTAGAAATGGTTTAAGGTGACATAGAGTGTTCAGCTTCACTCTCCTGTCGCGCTGTCCATATTCTGTTTTCACACTGTTATATCTCTGCACAGGAAATAAATGCTGATATCCCACAAGGTAAAGACATGTTTTGTTTTTGCTATCCTCTACTTTCCACATTGCTCATTGGCTTTTCCACCTGGAATATGTTCCCTGACACTTGTCTTTTTTGTTGCAGAGCCAGTGCAATACATTTAATCACCAATTCCTGATATCCCAAAGACCTACAAACCTTCACTCTTAAGGAAGAAAAGTCCAAAGCAAGAGCCAGATGGTGAACCGAAAAGGGGTATGCATCATTTCTATTTAGGCCTACAATAGGTTGTATACTTTAGCCCATAGTGAGTGTGGCACAGCCATAACCAACGTAGAAGATCAACGTAGAAGATTAAGATATTATTTTGGTCAAAACTGAAATATTCACCAGATACCTATACCATTTTAGATCTCCCGATATCAGTGTAGAGTAATGGGATACTATATGTTATAGTTGTTTTAATAACAAGCACAGACATGAAAGGCCATCTTACTGTTCAATGAGACAGGATGATTTAGACCTCACAGTAACTAATGCCTAGATTGGATGCAGCTTGTTAGGGGGACAGAAAGGTCATGCATTGTTTTCCAGACACATTGTTAAGAGATAGTGATATAGTAAGAGTTAGTGATGTACAAGCTATTGACTAATGATAGTCATTTTGAAGAACACAATTGGGGCCTTGAGACAAGAACCATACAAGTCCATATTTCCAAATTTTGAATAAAAATCTTGTAAAACTTATAACATGGTAGTAAACTAGTCTGAAATCAGGACCAGACTGAGACCAGATTTTATTGAAAAGTAGCCTACCTTTATAATATATAATCAAAAATTCTGGTTTCAGACTGGTCTACTACCATTTTATGTGTTAAAATATTGTTATACACAATTTGGAAATATGGACTTGTATGGTTCTTCATCTCAAGGCTTCAGTTGTTTTTTTACTGCAAGTGTCTAAACTCTACTCTTTTTTTGCAATCCATAGCCATGTTTGCCATGGAGATCAACGTGGAGCTTGACAAGCGCACTGGTGAAAGTCAGGTCCTCTCTTCACAAACAATAACCACAGATGACATCCAGCGCAAAGGCGTAAAGGTCTTTGACGATGGTCGGAAGTCTGTGTATGCCCTGAGCTCAGATGGAAGTGCCCTGAAATCCAATGGAGTTGACGAGCTGAGCCCCAGTGATGTGGAAGAGCTCTTGCGCAAGGCTACAGAGACAAAGACCCCAGCTGATGTCCAGTACCACGAGCCCGTGTACTCCAGCCCCTACAGCCGACCCAATACCCCCAGAAAATCCGATCGAGACCAGAACAGCCCGGCGCCCAATGGACTCTGGACCCCCACACACACCCCGAGCCCTCTCCCAGCTGATAGACTGACCACTCCAAGCCCCAGGCCAGCCACACATACTCCTACTCTACACATTCCAGATTCCCCCAAAAACAGGCCTTCGCCTGCTAAACTGTCCCCTTACTCAACCCCTAAGAATGCCCAGTTGAATGGAGGAGTCAAGAGCACAGATGGGAGAAGGCTGAGCCCAGCTCGGAGCCCCATGCCTGGGTACCAGGGCGAGAGCCACTGTGGAGAAGATTCTGGTGTTGGGCTTGGTAGGTTGTCTCCACTCTACTCCACGATGGAGGACACCAGATTCAGCTTTGCAGATGAACTCCCATCTGACATCGATCCCGCTGAGCCCGTCACCATGATCTTCATGGGCTACCAGACTGCCGAAGACGAGGAAGATGACGGCTTTCAGGCTGAGCTGATCGTCATTGGAGACGAAGACGAGGAAGAGGAGCTCAACAAGGACGACTCTCAGCTGTCCTTCCACCCAGAGGGCTACCGCAGCAAGGTCTACACTCCCAACAAGATGAACATGCACCGCTCCGAGGTCAAACCCAGTGGCATCCGTAACCGCTCCCATCCCCCAGCAGACATCTATGGCACGGAGGACCCCTCCGCCACAGGTATCAGAAAGAGACCAGTTCGCCTCTTTGCTCTCTGAGCAGTGCTCTGCTATAGAAACTGACTTGCTGCCTGATGATTTCTTGCTGATGAGCTCACTCTGACCAAACTGCCTTAACTTCCTTCACAACGCATGCCAAATGAACTAACTGCATTGTGACAATAACCTCAAACAATAATCTTCTGAGCATAGAAAGTCTGCAAGCCTGTAAAAATAAGATGACTAATCTTTGTGTTTGTTAGTCAGCAGTAATGGTACAGCTTGATTTCTCCCAACTGGAATTATGCTAAAGCAATTTGATGCTGCATGTTTTAGATTGACTTGTCTGGGTCTCTTGCAAGGGCCTCTATCTCCACCCAGTGGCTAAGCAGCATCCTTGTCACTGTGGGACAAAAGGACACTGTGCTGTGGAATTGTTCTGGCTGTCCTTGTATCATTCCTACTATTTTTTCTATCTTGTAAAAAGGCTTTAACTCCAACTTCTTGACTTTTTGAACAAAAAGAACTCTCTAACACATGTGTATTTTTGCTTCAACTCACATGTGCTTTCTGTGCCTGCTTTTATGTCTCTAATCTAATAAATGTTTACAAAATCCTGACGTCTTTGCTCAGCTTTTGTGTTAGTAGCTGTTTACACTGGTTATCATTTATTGTTTGCATTTGATTACATTAATTTAGACTGAATTCAACTCAATTTTGAATTAAGTTTAAATTAATATTGCCTCTCTAACTCTTACTGAACATAATAACACTGTTACTACCATCAATGTAAAATGATCATGTTAGACAGCATAGGTGAACCACAGAAAATAAATTAAACATGATTTAATCCATTTAAAGAAAGTTATTAAGAGGGTTATCTGCAGGTGCCTAGACAACTTCAGCATTAAATTGTGATGGCTTCAGCCTCACTCTGTCAGTAGGGTTCATTAAGCTAAAGTTGAGTGACATTCCCTGAGATGTTCTATCATGTCTCTCTGCCTTAATCGAACTGTTTGTCCTTGGTTGGATTCTTAGGAGCTGTGGATTTTTCAAGTGCCATTTCATAACATATGCTTGAGAATCCCTTATGTAATCTCCTAGCCTTATGTAAGACTCAAATTTTCTCTTAAATTACAGCAGATTCAGCGCAATTATCCTCCCAGCTCACTCATGTCAATCTGAAGTAAAAAACCATTTGGTTGCAAGAGACATGAAAAAAAACCTGCACTCAGAACATCTTAACAAAACCCCCAGATTAAGCATCATACTGCAAACCAGATTTATCATTCATTCACCACTGCACCAGACACCGTCAACTTTTCCTGCAGATATTTTGTGAAGAAATGTCCTTAAAAAATCTTCTCCGTCTCCCTTCCTGCAGCTTTGAGGCTGAAAATGGCACAGCTAGGAAAGCAAGCATAACAGCCAAAGAATACTCCCGCCTATGCCTGCCATAGATATTCCAGCAAGAGGATGAAAAAAGGAAATCAAAAAGCTCTGGGTGTTTTTTTCTTTTTTTTTTCTTTTTTCTCTTGAGCAAGGACATGATTGAAAAAAAGAAAAAAGCTGCTGTTAAAAGACTGATCAGTTTTTCAAAAGAGAATTTTTTTCTCGCTGCTTTACATCACAGCTGCCTTTCATTATTCAGTGCTTAAACCAAAACTGTGCCATGTGAAGATTGTACATAAAATAGAATGATTAGTGAATCTGTTGTGTGTGTGTGCAAGTTCTATTTCTCTCATTTTGCTCACATTTAATGTGAATTTAGCAATTGTATTGAATATCTTTGCTTTAAAATGTCCCTTACAAAAGCAGTGCTAAGACAATCAGTAATCAGTTCCAATGCAATAATGCTTTTAAAGATAAAAGGCTGAATTCCCAGTTTTCATTCTCCATTTGGTCATACTACTTTTCATCTTCATTAAAAAGTGTTAAAAAGCTCAGATGTGTTTCAAAGTCATTGCCTGTTCATTCTGAAATGGTCTTAGAATTGGGAGTAAAAGCATCCATGCAGGTGGGCTTTTTGTATGGAAAAGTGTGCCACAATCCAATGTATTTCACTGCAGTCATATTCCATATGGGCTCAGCAAGACATCCTGTGTATGTGTGTGTGTGTGTGTAAGTTCGTCATGCCCACAAGAGTGTGCATCAGTGGTGGGAGTGTGTGTGTGTGTGTGTGTGTGTGTGTTGGTGCACCAGACAGTCTGTGCTCCGATTGGCTGTTTCCCGGCACATTCAGTGAGAGTTCCAGTCTCTGTGGCTACAGCCAGCCAGCCAGGCAGAGAGTGCAGCAACTCAGCTTTTGCCATAGCGAGCCTCACACACACTCTCCCACACGCACTCACGCTCTAACACACACGCATACGCACACACACAGACTCACGTACACACTCGCTCTCCACCAGAGCTACTGTGAGGTAAGCCCTGTCAATAACAGGGAAGTTTCATGTAATTTACTTACCATTAATAGATCAATAGATTAGATAACATGCATGTGGATCAGATGTGTTTGTCATGAGGAAGGGAGATCTTTGTTGTTAGTTTGAGTCTGGTGTTGGCAAACATGAATTGTTGTTGAGATGAAGTTAATGGGGGCTGAGAGGGGGACTATGGTGAGGCGTGTTGTTTTTGAAAACCTGCAAACAGTTACCTTCAGATCTTTTGTGAACCTACCGTATAAGTGTGCATGTGTGAATGTGTCTGTGTGTTACTGTGATGTATGAGCACTAGAGTGTTTGAAAGAAGAGGTTTTTGAATGCAACATCAATTTGCTGAATTTCAAATTCAAATGGAGAGATCATCAAGTGATGTTAGAGCAAAATTGATGGTGTACAGTAGCTAATATCCATTCCATACATTTTTAGATTGACTTCTTTATACTTTTTTTCATGCTGAGCAGGCGCAAATAGACAGAAACTAAGTTGCACAGGCTTACATCAGACCAGAGAAGAAAAAAAATCTTTCGAGGTAAAAAATAAAAAAGGTATGCCAGGACAGGCAATACTATTCCTGATGCTGAAACTGCTGCGCAGTTGGAGAAACTCTGCTGAAGTATGAACAAGAACTGCCGCATACTAAAGTGCTGATTAAGAATGTCAACACAGGCGACTCTTCCCCTACTATTGTTTGGGCATACGACCGTGCAGCCGGAGCCCTCTGCCACTTCTAATCTGTATGGATGTGGAGAGGTTTTTACCTCTTGTTTTGCGCTTTTTTCCCCTGCCCATTAGTGGCATCCGGTGGCATTGTGGTGGCATGTAATTAAATCGAAGCCCCCGAGGGCATTATGCAGAATAAGGACATTTAGAATGATGCTGTGTGTGTGTGTGTGTGTGAGCATATGTATATGTGTGTTGGTGGTGTGTGCGTGTAGGATGTATGTGAGTGTGTGAGCATGTGTGTGTGTGTGTGTGTCTGTAGGGTGTGTGTATGTATGTGTAGTGGGTGTGTGAGGGGGTGGTGGGAGGTGGTGAAGTCATTGGGATGCAGATTAGGCATCTCCTACCCTCTTCACTCCTCTCTCCTCATTTACTCCAGAGAGGGGAGAGTGGGGTCGCCCAACCCAAATCTCTGCAGGGGTTGATTACTGCCGGCCCCCCGTCAAGTGCCACTCCACCCCACTGGGCACGCAAAGTGTCACCGCGCCTGCAAAAACAACGCTTCCTAGTGTTAATGGCTGATGCCATGTCATTTTCACAGGGTTTCACAGTGCCAGACATCAGTGCTGCTCAAGACACACAAATACCATCAGTACCATCAGAATTACGTTATTTCAGATTCGCTCTGGGTATTTATCCAAAGCAATCTGGCTTTTCTTCGCCAAATTTTCTCCTAATTTAACTTACAAATTACCTTGAATCAGAGCACTAATTGAGTTGGAGGCGGAGGAGGTGCATTATGATGGTGGGGTGTTTTTACGGCAGGAGCCAGCACAGGGGGGTGTAATTGGGCTCAACCTTTGCAGAAGGGTAAGTGCTTCTGTGGAGATGCTGCCTTTCCCCGTGCAAGCTGCTGCTTGTACTCCGGGGCTGAATGGCCTGCCCACGCAGACGACACACAGCCTTTCAAGTGTATTCGAATGTGATTCAGGAACCATTGTGGTATTGTGCTTGGAAACATCCTTGAAACGAAAAAATCAAGTCGCCTTGTTGTACTTGGTGTACGTGCAGGGCTTTCAAACATCAGTCATTGCTTGGCTGTGACGTCAAGAGGGCAGGTGGATGCACAACGTGATTGGAACGAGAGCCATGTGATTCACCTGTCTGGAAGAGTGACTATATTCTGATGGGGCACTTAAGCTGATAGTTTCTTTAATTTTTGTTTTGGCCAGCTTGCATGTAGTGGCCTGCCAATGTGACAAAATTCATTCACTCACTTCTGTGACCTTGGAGCCCTCCCTTGTAAACCGACAGGTCAAATGGGTGAAAATGAGGACTCATAATCTGAAAAAAGCTATGGCACCCAGTGAAATAACGACATTGACGCTCTTCAGAGGAAGCCCCACTGTGGTACTTGTGATGCACTGTGTGGGAACTTGCTGGAGGGAAGTTAAGGTTCGAACATCAGTCACCACAAATCTGATCACAGTGATGGTTTTGTCAATAGTCTTCTCATCACAGTGGCTGCACGGTGCAAGCTGATCAATTCACACATCCCATTTGAAAAAAAAAAAAGAGAAAGAAAATCAAAGTCCCCATGTATCTCCCATGACCCGATCTCACACAAGCCCTAAAGTGCATGTCCGTCCAGCGGTGAAGAGTGCAACTGTGGTGGGACTATTCTTTTAGAGAGATGATCTCCTTCTGGCTGCTTTGGCTAAAGCTTCTGGTAGGTTCTGGAATGTGATGACACCTTTCAGTCTGCCTGTTTGTGCGGGAATCTAATTCAGAAATCTCTCACTGAATTATTTATCGGATCCAGACTGTTATGACACACAGAAAAAAAATTGCTGGGGCTGAGAAGTGGTGGGCTGGGGAGGCGAAGTTTTGTTTCCATCGGCTGAGCTGTTTGGCCGTTGCCATGGCATTCAGAGGTTTGCTGCTTGCCTATTTTGATTGGGCACATTGCCTTTTGTCAGGCCTGATGGTGGGTGAATCTAACAGGATTTCAAGTGCAAATCAGAAGGGACAGAAGTGCTTTGTTTTGTTGTTGCATGGGTCTTGTTTTTTGTTTAAAGCATACTTTGCCTATAGCCTGTCTTGAATGATAGCAATTGCATTTGCCTACTGTATGAGTTAAAATACCAATAGGAGCATTTTAATAATTCAACTTTGTCAAAAGGCTGATGAGGTGGGAAGTCCCTTTGTCACTACAAAATTGCATCAGTTGGTAATTATGCCTATTGCATTCTTTTTCTGATGATCCAAATGTAGACAAGTCAGATGTGTGTGTGTGTGTGTGTGTGTGTGTGTGTGTGTGTGTGTGTGTGTGTGTGTGTGTGTGTGTGTGTGTGTGAACACACATGCACAGCATCATGAAGGCGATAAGGATTATAGATGGTGTTATTTTGGCAGAGTCAGCAGTGTCTCTGTTAGTTCCTCCCTGGTGTGAAAAGCGGCTGAGGATCAGAGGGAACATCTCTGGCTCTTGGCAGGCGTGCCAGGATGAGCTCACCGCCAGTGGGTATGGCATCCCGGCAGACGACATGACCTCTGTCAACCTCACTCAAATCAGCCGTGCTAGCTGGGAGCAAACAACAGCAATTACAAAAACAAATTGGCACCTGCACAACACGATAATTGGTTGCAGTTAATAGTGGTGGAAAATGTTTTGAATCCCCCTACCAACTGTTGTTCATAAACAATCTAATTAAAAGAAAAGTCGTGCACAAACGCTGGTGTGAAAAAAAAATGAACAGGTACCGGTACTCTGTGTTTTTGTTGAAAGGTTTCTGGAAAGGTGTGGGCGGCATAGCAGTAAGATTTGAAATGCCCCAGGTTGCCGGGCTCTTGCTGAGCTCCCCTCCCCTCATCTCCTGGGGCTTAAGTAGATCCAGGGGCTATCTGACTGCGGGGACAGAGCTATGCTGTGTCGCCTGTATGTGGGCGAGGAAACTAGTTCCTGCAGTCTTATATAATGGGTGCTTTTAATTCAATCTCGGCTGCCTTCACGGTCTCTCTGTGCATAACCCACTTTGTGAAATGATTCACGGTGATAGTAAATAAACAGCTTTTTAGTTTCCTTCACCAATTAAGCCTGCTCCCTCTCAGCCTTTAATTTCTGAATCAGAGACCAACTTTGGGTTTTCTCTGTTATGTCTTAATAGACCAAAGTTTTAACAGTGCATTCTCTGCCAGTTCGCAACTGAGTACAAGGTAAGGGTATGTGTGCAATGGAATGGTGACTGGTCAAATATTATCTCTCTCTATCGGCTTCTCTCTTTCTAACTGCATGCCTAGGCAAACAGGATTTAACCAATTTTAAGTGCTGTGTCTACTGAGGACCATACTGAATGCCTCATTACGCATGCTAATACCTGGCTCAAAATCTGGAGCGTTTTAGCGCATAAATATTGATCATCTCACAAACATAAAGATTGTAGAGTATTATGTGTGCATTACTTTTTCATTTCAAATTCTGTTCTCTTCTGTTGACTGTTTGAAGAGCTAACGCGTTTCCTTGTAAAATCAATCTTGTTTGGAGGCTTGCTGCATGGTGTGAAATTAATATCTAACCAGACTGTGCCTTTGAGAAGTACAGTAGTATCTTGCAGGTCTTATGGGAAATAAGAGACGTATGAGTAGAAATACAATGTGCGGGAAAAGAAGCAGAGTAATCAATAAGGGTAGTGAGACAAGAGAACAAGACTAAAAGGAGTGAATTGCAAACTGTCCCTCTAGCTAAAAAACAACAAATCGAAAAGACAAAGCAACATGACAACCAAAACAAGATGATAGAATAAGAAAGAAAGAAAGAAAGAAAGAAAGAAAGAAAGAAAGAAAAAAAGAGAAAGAAAACAAATAAAGCCAATTTAGCGTAGGAATAGCTTATCAGCCAGGATAAGAATACAAATGAATGTGGCCTTTTCTTCTGACAGACAACAATTCTCTCCCTTCTGCAGGGAGCTACGACTGTGGTGACAGAGGTGGATGGAAAAGAACAGAGTGAAGGTAGTTCCTCTCAGAATCAGAATCAAGCAGAGTCCCCTTCCAAGGCCGTAACCATGGAGACCAGTGAACAGCTGGAAACAGGAAATATTGCTGACTTTGAACAGGAACCTCAAGAGACTGAACTACCTGAACTACCTGAGAATGAGAATGCAAGCAACAACGATGAACAAGAGTGCTATGAAGAATTCTTAGAGTCCATGGGAAGTAAGGTGGTAGTGGATATCTTAGCAGACCTGCCTCCAAGCATAACTGATCCACCTGAAATGGAAGACATCTCTTGTCCAAAGGAGGCGCTGATCTTAGAGGCCACCCCTGAAGAGTTAAATCACAATGAGTCTGTCACCTCCTCTCTGTCTGACACACCATCAAGCAGAGAGAGTGTGTGTGAGAATGAGACTGCCCCCAAAACTGAGGAACCACTAGAGGAAGACCAGCCTGAAGATGCCCTGCCAGATGTTCTAAACACAGAGGAACCTGAGGACAATGAAGATGCCATGGAGGCCTTAAACCCCATGCCAACAGATGACGCATTAGACAATCTTCCCTGTGATGAGGTAGAGGAGTCAATGCTGGAACAGTTCATCCGAGAAGAGGCCTTGTCAGAGGTATCTACAGAGTCCTGCCATGACCCAGAAGAATTAGATGAGTGTCTCCGTGTGGAGATAGCTGTTGCATCTTCAGATAGTGAGGGCGATGAGAAGTGGAGGGCCATATTTTCATCCTCCATCAATAAGGAAGATGATGACTCATATTTGGACAGCTTGCAGTTAAGTGCACAGGAGCTCTTCATTCAAAAGCCTTCGATTGATGACGAGGACGATGGCCCGAAAGATGATAACCAGGAAAGTGAAAACTCAGAGATCCCACTTGGAGATGAAATTCTGGAACAGCCTGAGACAGATTCAGACTACGAGAAGAGGGAGGTGACCTATACGACTCCAACACTGTTCCATGGTTTGTCAAAGATATCTGAGGACGATGAAGAAAATGGAAGGGGCTCAAACAACGGTAGCAAGAAGTTGCCCAAAGACTACTGTGTGATCCAGGAGATGAAGAGTGAGAACGTCAGCACAGAGCATGTGGATTTCCGAGTTGCCCGCAAGCAATGGCTGGAAATGGAGGAACAGACAAAGATGGTCAAACCCGCAGTCCAGTCACCCACCACCCCCAAGCCAGGCCATTGCCAAGGAAGCCACAGCTTCATGTACACGCCTGTCCGCAACATTGAAAGATCCAGAAGAGAATCTGATTTAGAGAATCTGGCCCTAGGGGGAGACTACCCTCACACACAGTTCAGCCCCTGTTCTGAAGACTCTGGCCTGGATGACCTGAGCTACAGATCCCCTTATGACGACCCTGAGACCCCTGTTGAAAGAGAGATCCGCTTGACCATGGAGCGAGAGGAGAACTTCAGACGGGAGAGAGCTTTGTCCTCATCCAGCTCCTGCGAGTTCACGCAAATGAAAGCCCAGCCTGTCGTCATTCACCCTAACAAACTCTGCCAGGAAGTGGATGAGAAGAGAAAGATGTTTGAGCATCAAGATGATGGCTGCAGCATTCCAAGATCACCTAGCAACCCAACACCATCTTTTATTATCACTTCATCACCAGTCAAGGGTGCACAGAAACGTGAATTTGCCGCTAACAATGTCATCATTTTGGAACCTGATCCATTCTCCTCTAGCCCAAGGCATTATGGGAAAGAACTGGGAGCTGCTCACCCAGGCAACTGGAACTCCAATGACTCCAATGTGATCATCCTGGAGACGTCCAACCTGATCATCCGCAGTGCATCAGAGTTCTGCCTCAACTCAGCTTCAGAGGAGACGCAGCAGAGCACCTTTCTCAATAACCCCTTCTTCAAACTACGCTCCAGAAGCACCCAGTCCCTCGTTGATGAGGAGATCAAGATGGTCAAGCAGCGTGAGGAAGAACTGAAGAGGCAGCGGGCAAACCTGTACACCAAGGAAAAATTCAACACAATTGTGGTCTCGCCAAATCTGCTTAACAGTGCATCATTTGAAAAGTCAGGTATGAAAGTACGTTAATAGTTAAAAATCCTGTGGTTTTATTAATTTTGCCACAAGAAGATTCCTTCTCTAAGAAACAACACACTATTAATATATTTTCATATATAAAGTATATATATTTTATCTTATATACTGTATCTTTATGTATTTCATTTCAGAGGAGATGCCTACAAAATGCAAGTCCTCTCCATCCTCTCCAATGAAGACGTACAAGATGGACCGTTCCATAGTGTCCTGTGACACCAGGGTAAGTTTTTAAAGATTTCATAAATACAGGAACAGGCTATATAGACATATTGTTTTAGTTGCATAATAGCTCAAATCTAAGAGGACAGTAAAATAATACCAAGTATGATAAATGCAGTGGAGTCTATTAATTATCCTCCATAACATTTGTAATCAAAATGTGTTCATTTTCAATTTAAAAAGGCACAAGCCATTACAAGTGGACATGTTTTGTCTTTGTCAAGTATGATACTACAGTATGTAGTCAGTGGCCAGGTGTCTTTCCTAATAAAGGCTGAAGGGCTGATTTGTGATCCAGTGTTGTTTTCTGTATTTAAATGCATAATTTGCTCCCTAGTTTCCAGAAACGTACTTGGGCGGTCGCCGTAAAAGTGCCATGGCTCTTCGCTGGGAAGCCGGAGAGTTTGTTAACAAGTAAAGTGGATCGCCTGATCAACAGAATGGATATCGACTGACAACCCCCCTGCTCTGTCTTACATAACAGACTTTTTGCAGTGCTACATGAGAAAATTAATCACATTTGTTTTTATGTGACATAACACTGGCTGCTGTCAGCTGCTTGTGTGATTTTTTCAACTCTCTGTTTGTGTCTAGCAGAGGCTAAGAAGAAAAAAAATATTGTGTATGTACGCCAAGATGCCTGAATGTTATCTGAATGTAATGTTTTAGTCGACAACTGCTGATACACTATTTTCAAATTTAAAAAAAGCAAAATGCTTATTTTTATTGTACTGTCTTAGTAGAGAGAGAGAAGAGCTATATGTACTGTATTTTCCTACTGTATTTTCATCAGAGACCAGATTTGTAATTTTCCAAGCACAAAGATATGAAGCCAATGCAGTATTATTATCAACATAATTTGGAATCTTATTTGTACATGAAACTCCCATTGAGAGTAGCGTACTCATGTTTTAAACAAAGCACTGACTTGGACCTGAGGGTATTTCAAGCATCAAATTTCAAAATTTATGATTCCACTGATGCAGCTGTAAGTTTATAATTCTCTAAACACCCATCTGAGTGGAAATTTAGATGAAAAACTGTAAAACCTACACATTTAAAAGATTATTAAGAGCAGCTAATGGTAAGTCTAATGATCATAATTTTTAATTTATTGTCTAAAATATATACATATATGTTTGTATGCTTATATGTGAAGCCATAATGCTTACAACATTATCTGTCCTGCTTGCTAATCTTTGAATTTGTGTGAGCCAATCACTTGTTGCAAAAAAATGAATTGCCTTCAATATTTAAAACAATGTTTGTATTTTCAATGCCAGTGTTCCAAAATCAAATAGTGCAACAATAAATATGTACAAGCAAAAAAAAAAAAAAAAAAAAAATCTTTCTGGGGTCTTTTCCTTTTTCGGCTTAACAGTCGTAGTGCATACAGTCCAATTTTATACATCTTGCTTATAGCTAGCAAGGATTGATTACTATGTAAAGCTTGGTTGGCCTTACGCCTTCCAATTTCTTACAAATCACTTTAAGTGTGTTCTTAAACTACCCACACTTTTTCTTACAATGAATACAATACTTGCAATGAATACCGCGATGAATACTACTGTCCTTGTAAATACCAGTGATTACAGGTCATGATGAATGTCCAAAGAAACTGGAGCACTCAAAATGTCAGAGAAACTTAAGTGGATCATTAGGATTTGGTGTAACTGATATGAATATTAATGATTAATTGACTAGACGACAATCATGTGTGAAAGTATGAACATACTCAGTACTGTCACCTAGTAGCCTATACTACTGTATTGATGAAGACAAGCTAAATAGTATAATATTTTTCATCTCTCATGGCATATCATCACATTAAAAGGGGGAACTCTGACATGTTTCAATCTAGAGGTCTACTTCCAGGCATACATGCACACATGATTATATTAAACATGAACTATTTTTACTATAATCAAGTACGTTGTACATTGCAATTACATAAGTATGACACGACAGTGCAAATAGTACTGATTGTACCTGGGTATACATTTCAAAACAGCACACTAGAGATCCACTTCAGCTGTTAAGTTTCTTTGGCTTAGATTGCTAACACTAAACATACAATTACAGGCAGAACATGTCATAAATTCAGTTATCATTGGCCATATCTTGTGCGTAAACAGCACACACAGTGTTTCACTTGTTTCACGCAGTTATTGGGCAATATCATTATATGCAAAATGTCAGAACTAGTGCTGGCAAAATTAACTGATTAATCACGTGATTAATCCAAAAAAATTAACTCGGATTAAAAAAATTAACTCAGATTAATTCTGATGGATATGGTTCCACTTTCATGGCATGTATTATGTTAAATTTCAGATAGAAAATGGAACGGTTATCAAGTCAAACTATACAAAGATTATGGCCTAGCTCCTGACTGTCCAACAACATGTTTGGGGAATCCTTGGGGGTAGGGGACAGGTGTGAATTGCCCCTTTGAGACGAACAAAGGCAACTATTCAGTATCAGGGCCTTTACAGGGCAAAATAAGGATCCAATATACCCTAGCATCCAAATTCTTACTGGAGGAAATACACACCGCAGTAACGGATGCCAACTATCTCAACAAGCTGGCGGTAGTATGTGTAAATCCTCACAACCCAATTCCTTGGGCGTTTCTAACTGCTGAGTTAGAAGCTTGGGCTTTTAGCTCAGTGGTCTCAGCGTCTGACTCCCACGCCGGGGGTTGGTTGTAGCTGGCAGGGCGGCAGGTTCGAGACCCGTGCTACCGGCTACACTTACTGATCATACCTCTCTCATCTCTTCCCAGAGGGCCATGGCTATGGACGGTGTTCCCATAGTGAACGGTTCCGCGGGTGCCCACGGCGGAGACGACTACCAGCACTGGATGGAGAACCGGGCCCAAGCCCAAGCCCAAGCCCAGGCTCACGCCCAAGCCCACGCCCAAGCCCAGGCCAAGGGTGCCAGCCCGCAAGTCCACAGGCACGGCGCTGAGGTCTACTCCAACACCCTACCGGCCCGCAAGGTGGCGCCCGCCAAGAAGACCACCATTGGTGAGTGTCTGACATTAGGGCTAATAGCAATAGCGAAGTAGATAAGAATGCACACTCTTGGAGGTGCTGCTAGGCGCAATTAACTATGCATGAAAAATGTTTAGCGCACACTCCAATATTCTTTTCTTAATTTAATAAATAAAGAAAAGAAGACTGGAGGGTATGCTACATTTTTCGTGTAGAGTGTCCGCCATAAACCAGGGTCATGCCAGTATTATATGGATAGCTCTATCTCACACCATTGGTGAGCGTCTGCCAGGAACCAGATGTAGCGATGGGTTTCGAACCCGCCACCTCGTCAAATACAACAATCCCACAACAGCATGGGAGTCAAACACACTAGGGATGAGAACTGTAGGAAACTGTATCCCAGGCTTCCAACTCAGAGGTTAGAAGGGTTCTTGAGGCTAGGGGGGTGAGGATTTACCACATACATAGTTGGTGTCTGTTACACAGGGGGTAATGCCACTATGGACAGCGCTATGAATCTCACATAATTAAACTCGTGCTCTGTGTTTGTATAGTATTACGAGATACATTTACATTTACATTTTACATTTCTGCATTTGGCAGAGGCTTTTATTCCTAAAAAAAAGGATTAACAATCAAGCAGCAGAACAATACAAGTGCGGTAAATACCTTCCCAGGAGCGCAATTTGCTGAAAGGAGTTAGAGAGTGCAAGAGTTTTAAAAGTGCAAGAGTGCGATCTTGTAAGTGCATGATAAGGGCATTCCAGGTAGTTGAAGGGACCAGGTCAAGAGGTACTCTTGAAAGAGCTGGGTCTTTGAGGATTTCTTGAAGGTGGAGAGAGTGTCTCCACTTTCAACTGTTACAAACTTGAAGTGTTGGGTAGGAGGGAGGTTCACTAAAGTTCTTCACATGCAGTTAGGAT
>JAODXP020000032.1:3312483-3334983 GCA_027497455.2 Sardinella longiceps
GTGTGTGTGTGTGTGTGTGTGTGTGTGTGTGTGCGAGTGCCTATGTGCATGCGTGTGTGTCTGTAAGTGGTTTATCTGCCTGGGTCCAAACTCTCAAGTCTGGTGTGTGTGTGTGTGTGTGTGTGTGTGTGTGTCTGTTTGTGTGTGTGTGTGTGCGTTAGGGGCCAGTGCACCTGAATGGGTTTGACTTTGTTTGCTTAATGCCATCTCTTATAGAAGCTTTTAGGTGATCGCTTGTGTGTGATAAAGTACATGCACACTGGTTCTTGGGTAGCTTCTTCCATAGATGACAGCCAAAAAAAGGACTCCATTTTCTGTGTGTGGTAAAGTCACGCAGCAGCAGGTGTGCTAGTGTTCTCTGGACCAGAGCCACTGCCACAGAGTTGGGCTGCAAGATTCAAACATACTCTAGTTTTGACTCTGAGCCAAACCTATTAATTTGACAAAGTAGTAGCCTGCGTGCTGCCTATCCCCAAGGAGAGAGGCCACCACTCAAAAATACACACACACACACACACACACACACACACACACACACACACACACACTCCACCAAAGGAGATTGCTGCTGCTGGCCTCTTGTGTGTGCATTCAAAGGCACTCTGTTCTTGCAAACAGTGTGCTCTTTGGATAACACAACAGCTCAGCCAAGTGGTTTAGTGTGTGTGTGTGTGTGTGTGTGTGTGGGTGTGGGTGTGGGTGTGTGTGTATTGTCAATCTATGGGAGAACTTACCCTTGCTTTAACTCATCTTAATTGGCACTGATCGTTTTTACTGAAAGCAAAATACCAATATAAACCTCCTTCCTTGGCAGCATTTGAATAGTCAGTATTTTTTTATTCTTTTTTTATTCCTTTAATTTGCTTGATTTTAAGTTTTCGTTTTTTCTTATAAGCATCCTCGCTTCTGCTTGTTTTGCTTTCCCTGTATCGATTCATGCAATCAACTTTATTTAAGTATCATTTTTCCTTACAGGCGTAATGTTTGTAGCTGTTTCATAGCCCTCAGTAAACTACATTACCCAAAATGCATCTCAGGTTCCTTTTATAACTCCCATGCTAATGACTGTTGATAAATGACTGTTGATTTCAACCTATAAATGATGCAGGTTTATATGCAGGTTATCGTGATAGAGGGGCAATTTGACCTGTCTTATCTGTTCTCAGTGGTCTTCTTGTACACTCACTGTCTCCCCAGAGGAAAATATGGCTTCATGCAGCCATCTTATCTTTGTCTCAGAAAATCAAATAAATTTCACAAATTGACCCTAAATTGACTACCGATATGTATTTTTCCTCTTAATGGTGGTTTAGGTGAAATAAATAGGAATAAAGTAAGATCTGGCCAATCTTTTGAAATATCTCAATTTAAGCTCTTTTTTTCCTGAGGGTAGGGGGAAAACAATCCAAATTCATTTAGACTGAATCCTGGAGTTATTTCAAAGAGGCAAAGGCAAGACTGTTATAAGAAGCATTATTCTCTTCCTGTGGGTCTAGTGTGTATCTGTGAGTGTCCATCCTATGACCAGAGTCTCTGTAGCAGCCTGTTCCTCTGTTTGTTCCACAGCGCGGAGGTCAAATTGATTTCGACAGTGTGAGGACTATAAGAGAGAGAAAAAGAGAGAGAGAGAGAGAGAGAGAGAGAGAGACAGACAGAGAGCAAGAGACAAAGACACACACACAAACACACACAAAATGAAACAGATACAGAGCGACCTGCGATAGGACAACCCCTCCACCTGCCACCTGCTTCCTCCTCCTCCTCCTCCTCCGCCTCTTCCTCCTCCTCCTCGACTCGCTTCTTCTTTTCCTCTCCACCTCCACACCTCTCCAGCACTCTGTCCATCCCTCTGCACCGCACGGGTTCCTGCTCACTCCTTCCTCTGGTAGCCCACCTGACCCAACCGCCCACCACCCCACCCCCATACTCCCACCACCCCCACCCCATGCTTCACCCACCCCTCCACTTGTCCCTGAAGCTCCTTCAGTGGGCAAGCAAGCGAGCAAGGCCCTGTGGGGGGGAAAAGGAAGGGAATGTTGCCTTTGGAACCAGAATGCAGAACGCAGAACCTACTGTACCATAACCCACAGCAGAACTCTCTCGGTCCTGCAGAACGTTGCCCCACTCGAGGACTGCATTTTGTTTTTGTTTTTTTAAAGAAAATGAATGGAAAAACAAACATACAAAACAAAACAAAATACAAAAAAAAAAACAAAAAAAAAAAAAACATGAAATGACTGGACTGAACGGGTTCCTGAGGAATCTGGGTTTTTTTTTCTTGCTTGCTAGTCTTTCATGCATGTACAGTACATGGTTACACAGACATGGCGATTGACTTGGACACTTGGAAAAAGGCATTGGGAGCAAGGACTGTATATACAGTATAAGAATGCATTGTGTGATGTTAACACAATATCTGACATGTTGTGACATGACATGCCTAAATGTAATGTTATCATATTAATTAATTACTTTCTAATTCTTTTTTATACGATAAAATGTTTAAGGACAAATCAAACCATGTTTGCACATACAGTAACTGAGGAATACAAGGGTCTACAAAATAAGCATTAGAACTTGCATCTGCTATACACTCATATCTTGAGCATTACATCCCCCTGACACTATATCTTAAGTTTGATTAGCCATTTAAGTCACTTGTTTTGCTTTGAGTGACAAGTGGGACTACTCACTTTTTTAAGGGAGAGAGAGAAACCACATCAAAGCCACAAGACGTTTGTGGGTCATGCATGAAAGAAAAGGCACGCAGATTCTCAGGTGCTTTGGACTCATTTGGGAATATAATTCAGATCCTTTTGCCAAAGCAGCACCTTCCTCTTTAGCTGATGGAATATCCTTTGTTGCTATGGCCAACCGCCCTGGGATTAAGACCACTTCCTGTTTTGTTAGAGAGCTTTACATTATACGTAGGCTACAGTACATTTAATGGGGCAGTTCTAATTTAGCAGTTCTCAGTGTAACCTTAGCAAGTATGCTAACTGTTGTACATAGTAATACCAGTTGTAAAAACAAAGTTGCAGTATTCTGGTGGGTTGCTACCCTTGGACCATTTAGGCATATATTTATGCCATTATGTAATTTCATGAAGAAACACTACTTGTAACAGTGATTGTTTTAATTTTTTGGGTTGAGTAGCCCTTGCGGGGCACAATAATATATCAACTGTAGAATGCTTTGAAGAAATCGCATAGACAATGTATATAAACCAATGGCAATAAAATGTAAATTGGACCAAATTTTCTCATTCACTCAGTAAATTGAGAGTGATCTCTATATATATTTTTTCTCATTACAAAAATGTGCAATATGTGATAAGGGTTATTTTTTATTTTATTTTATTTTTTTCTTAAATCACTGCTTTCATGCTGTTTAATTTCTTGAGAGATATGTTATTTATTTTTTATGTCACCAAGCTTTCTGGTGCTACTGCCTCTCTGTAGAGAATTGACCACAGGAATTGACCATAAGGGGTGAACCTGTGGCCAGTCACATAGACATAAATAATCTGATTCTAGAGATTTCAAGGTGCATTCTATAGAACAGTATCCAAGGAGATGCATTCATAAACTCCAACTGAAAGGGAATTTGGTTAAATAATCAGATTGTCTTTGTAACCGCACTGAGTGTTTAATCAATTAGAGCTCAGTGAAGGACTTCAGAGATCAAAGCCTATCCAAGCCCCATTAACCCACCTCCACCTGGTAGTCGTCTCCCCAACTTACCCACCTTAATGTTCCTCAATCGCAGGCCTTACAGTACTTGCACACTCACACACACACACACACACACACACACACACACACACACACACACACACACACACACACTCATGTACTTTTATGAAGTAACAAAAAAGATGGGAAACCAGAATCCTTTTTTAAAAAAAATGGGTCTTTCTTGGATGTTTTTGCTTCTCCGTCTCTCTCTTTCTCTTGTATGGATCTGTCTGTGTGTTTGTCTGAAGGTATGAGTGAGTGCATGTACAGTGTGACTGACCCAAAGAATCACCCTCTCTCTCCTGTACCAAAACACCCTCTTATTTTCTTGTTTTGATGACTTCAGAGACAAAAGCAAAGTGTCAACAACTGGGAGCTGTCAGTGTTTCTTCTTTCTCCATTAAAAATCATAGAATCCAAAGGTAACTCGAGCCCACCCACCCTCCCTTCCCTCCCCCACTCCTTTTTTTCTGTCTTTCTTTTTGGGAATGCGCACCTTCTCTCTGTTGTAAAGGTCTTGACAATGTACATAATAACAACAATAATAATAATATGACTGGTTATTATTACTACTATACTACTACTGCGATAACTGCTATCAAATGCATGTGTCTGAGGGGACTGCAAAAAAAACACAAGTGTAACATTGTACCATGTACCATGTGATCGCAAAAATGTATGGTGACTTTCTACTTCTGAAAAGCGAAATAAAACTTTTCTTCAGAGATGAGAGATCTGACGTCCGTCCTCACTTTCTTCTGACGACTCCTCTCCCAGCTCCTCCTTCTCGGCTGTTTTTTTGTTTTGTTAATTGTGTTTCGGTTATTGTTTTGTTTGTTTGCAATGGCGGCAGCATAAACAATAGTGGTGAATGAGGAGTACTGATGGAGATCTGGCATCCGTTTCTCAGAAGCATAGTTGCTAACCAGTTACAGTTGTAATATAGTAAGTTGGTAATGGGGAATTCCATTGCAACCAACTTACTGTAGTTTGCAACTTCTGGGAAATGGATCACTGGTTGTCTATACAGAACTGCGAAAAAATCCATGATTACACTGGAGCAGCCTTCTCAGTGCTAATAGTGTCATTGCCATTGTCTGTCTTTTTTTTCTTTCTTTCTCTGTTCTTTTTTGTTCTTTTTGTTCTTTTCTTTTCTGAAATATGCTGTCTAAGACAATGGTAGGCTATTAAATATGCAACTTAAAGGTTGCTACAGTATATATTAGCAGGTTCTGCACTCAGTCAGGAGACGCATTGCAGAATAGTGCAGTCTGAGGTTGTAGAAATTTAGTTTCACCTAAAATGTAAAATTTGTTGTTTTATAAGCTATAAAGTTTTTGATATTCACTGCTAAGTCAGATACGTATCAGGTCTGTTTGTTTGAACAATCACTACCCTATCCTTTAAAAATTAACCCCAGAACTGGCTATACCGAAAGGATATTTTTTTTACACACACACACACACACACACACACACACACACACACACACACACACACACACACACACACACACACACACACACACACACACACTTGGTTCCCTGGAAATTGGCCACTATTAAGCAGGAGAAAGTCACCGCCACTCCCTCCTAGCTTGCTGCATGTACTGTACTTACTGTATGGCCGAAATGCATGTCAGCACATACTGTATGGTATAGCCAGTGTGACCCCTTCACCTCTGACCTTTGAACCTACGCTCCTGAACCCACCTGTCCTCACCTCAACCCACCCCAGCATGCAGAAGTGTGTGAGTATGCAGTTATCCACCCGTGTGTGTGTGTGTGTGTGTGTGTGTGTGTGTGTGTGTGTGTGTGTGTGTGACCATGTGCTTGTGCAAATGCTTGTCTTAATGACTTAACAACTTTTTGACTTTTGACTAACATTTTTTTTGTGCATGAGTTTCAGTGTGTTGTGTTTGTGTTACCAAGTCTGTTTGAGGTCATTACATTTTAATCATTTGATTATAAAATCATTGTATCCAATATGATTTGTAACATATGAAAATATATGTGTACCATGAAATCAAACAAAAATGTTTTCTAACCTCACATCCCATGTTGTGTTTACATTTCTTCTCAGTGATGTTTTGCCTGCAACTCAACTATTGATGTTGTTGGACTGTTTGGTTTCATTTGTCATTAATGTACTGTATTGACAGTATTGCAGATGACAGTGACTGAACTAACCTCCCACATGTTTCCTCCCCTACAGTGTGGACTCTGATTTAGCCCATTTGTGAGCAAGCACACCTGCACAGCTCTGTGAGTCACTCTGTGATACAGAACGTGTGTTGCAATGCTCAACCAAAGTTCATCTCTCCTTTAGGAGAAGTCCGGTGTGAATCAGTCAATAGTCATGTTGTATCTGAATGCTGTCTTTAAGAGAAAGAACCAGAAAATTAGCCTAGGAAGCCATCCTGTAACATGTAACTAGGCAGTTATCTTTCAAGCTGTAACGGTGTCATCCAATCAAATACCTTATGCCCTGCTGCTAGACGTACTGGCTGAGCAAATCTATTTGCCGCCGCTAAGTACAGTATATCTAGATTTTTAGGCTACCAGGAAATTAGATGCTACATAGACTGAATAACTGACTGAATGGGTCCTAATGAGATGAATCTGAAAGTAAGTTGTTATGACTCATTCGCTTAGTATTAGTTGCCGCTTCTCTGATCGGTATATGTTGTATTAGACTTTCTTAATCTTTTTCCTACCTACAGCTCTTGGTGAGTTTGAACTACTACAGGGCTATGGATTGATTTACACTGGATTTATTTCTCCTTTGAGTAATGGAGATATCCGGTGTGAATCAATCCATAGCCCTGTTGCTGGAGGTCACCATGTGTTATTTAGGGAAACGGACATGTAAGGCCAAATACACCAAAGAGCCAATCAGCAGCTAACAATAACTGGATGGGACACGGAAGCACACTATCTTTTCCTTTCCCTATGCCCTATTCAGTTAACATTAGATCCCTGTTTGCTATGTTGTAAATCACATCAGCAGACAGGACTCAGCCACTTCAAACAACAGAGCTATGGATTGTATCACACCAGATACTGCATCTCCTTTAACACTCATCTCACACATGGCCCCATTATTTATTTATTTGTTTGTTTGTTTGTTTGTGTCTGTTTCAATCATGTATCATTCATCACATTGTTTTTCATCTGTCCTTTTTTGTATTTTTCCTTTGGATTGAAATGGATTCTCTTCGGTTGCATGCCTGCATGTAACAAATTCTCATTATCGCTTAACAACCATGTGCTGTAGTCTGTCGTCTGGGAATATTAGAGAGGGGAAAACATCATTCATCAGACTGCCTGGTATGGGTTCATGCGTGGCAATCGGAAGAAATTCTTTGGTGTAGAGAGCAAAGGACGTGGCAAGCATACTAGCCTGTACATTTTTAACCTGGTAAAAGAAGAAGAAGAAAAAAAAAAAACAGCCCCCTACACTTTTTGTTTCAAAACACTGTCCGGACAATCGTGTATTGAGAAAACGATTCCTTGCTGGAGGTGTTCAAATTCAAGAACATTGAATCAGCCCTTGACTTATAGCCATGCAGGAGAAAATGCCTCCTGAGAAATCAAGCTCAAGGGGACTAATCCCAGATGATGCACTGAAGCGAGACATTAACCAAGCTGAATTTCTTTGCACAGCTGAATTGCATGGTCTGGTCAGGCTATAGGAAATTGTAGGTTCAAAACCCAGCTGCCACCCTTGTACCCTTGAATACAAGGCACTTAATGCTTAAGTTGCCTTAAAGGTGACTGATCCTGAACTTACTGTTGACAAATGTAAGTCGCTAAAAGGATAAAAGTGTCTGTTAAATGCGTAAATATAATGTAATATATCTATAATGTAATAATAAGGTTTATTTATTTATTTATTTATTTGCCTCTCATCCTGTGCTAGCCTGACAGCAATACTGATGTTCATCCGTATTCATGGTCAATAGGTTCTTTAACCCGACACAATTACAGGGCGGGGGGGGGGGGCATTCAGTTCTGGTTTGAAACGATTGGACAGCTCGTCTAATCAGCTTCGCTTATTGGTCGGTTGTCTCTCTACCGATGTAAACCCACCCCAGAAGACTGTCCCCAGACCATGAATACGGATGAACATTCGTATTATGGGCGGGCTATGTCAGGCTAATCCTGTGCCTCATCCATGCTGATTCCCCACCCTTGTTCTGTATGCCTGCATGCTTGTCTGCAGCCTTTGAGCAAAGTAGTGCCATTTGTCACTGTTGCTGCACATTTTCTTCTCATATGAATAGGATATGCCTTAATTGTTTTTGTGTCCAAACTAATACAGTATCCATCTTTCTTTCTCTTACCGTTCCTTACACCCGCTGAACATCTCTCTCCCAACTTCCTTCAAATCCTGCATCATTTCCCAATCAATAATGTCAAATTTGTCCAATTTTATTATCCTATCCCCACCCAACATCCATAACTCATTTTACCCATCCTCTCCATCAAACATCCCTCCTTCCCTCCCTCCCATTCATCCCTCTTGATCCTGATTCCCCAACCCCAACCCCACAGCCACCGCTACCAGCCAGGCAGACGCCCAGCCGCCGGAAGCACTGCCAGGCCTCGGGCATCCTCCACCCACAGCTTCACCTCGCCCATCCTCTACTAGAGCCAGCCAGTCAGCTCGTCAGCAAGTGCTGCCTTCCTGCTCTTCTCTCACCCCCCTCCCTCCCTCGTCTCAGCTCCCCCAGGACAAGAGAGATGGACAGATGTGACCCTTCTCCAGCCAGAGCATAATACTGTACCCAAACACACACAGCGTTGGTTCGGTTCTTGTGTTTCATACACTTTGGTACTCTACTTTCGGAGAATCAGATGAAAAAACATTATGTTAAAAACTGTGAATGGTGCTTAATGACAAGAGATGGAGAGAGAGAGAGAGAGAGAGAGAGAGAGAGAGAGAGAGAGAGAGATCTTGTCCCCTGAAGAAAGTGTTGGATTGAACTTATACTGTAGCTATTTGCCAACAGCAAGTGGCCACAAGTTCACCTAGACTTTAAAGATATGGATCATTTATGTTGGAGTATAATCCTTCCACAAGTGTTTGAGGTGCATGGCCACCCAAACTGTTATCTGCCATAGCGCCACCTGCTGGGGACTATACTGTATGACGCATCCTGATCCCCTGGCATCTCTCAGGCATCAGTCCTCATCTGCTAACTAGGGCTACTACTACTACTAGAGTATATCAACTCTATGTTGATACATTTATTATGACATTTTTGGAGTATTTACTGTGTATATACATATTTTTGTTTAGTTTTAATGACTGTAACTGCATGATGGGATGCTATTTTGTTGAATTTAAGGAAAATCTGACTTTTTAGGTGCTTAACAAGTTGGAGAGGATTATGGACACTTACAAAGGCCTTGTATTGAACTTCATGTTAAAATTTTGTATGTGTTGTGTACACTAACATAGGTATATGACTCACAACATTGATGTGTGGTATATTTAATGTACAGGAATTCATATATTTTAAACTTTTACATACTCATCAGCTAATGCTACTGTGTAACTTTATCTGCTACAGTGTGAACATCCAGCTTTCAAAAAAGAAATTCAATCTGAATCAATCTGTGGCCTAGAATGACAGGGCTATGGGTTGATTCACGCTGGATTTGTCCTTTTTTTTTTTTTTTTTTTTTTTTAAAAAAAAAAAGATAATTCTTTCTCTGTCAGTCAGTTTTACAATGCACAAAGTGATGGACCATGGATTTGTCAAGCACTTTTGAGAGAGAGAGTGCACTTAAGAGTGTAAGTCAGTAGAAAAGTGATCTGCAACAAAAATATAGGCCTATATCATGTGGTGCTCGATATATAAATGAGCTCCATACAAAAAAGAGCAACCCAAAGAATTTCTGTAATTTTTCTCATGCTCCAGATTATAATATAGTCATTAGGGATGTTTTTTTTATGTAATGTATAGATACAGTATGTCAATAACAGCCTTTCATTGTGACAAAACTAATTGGAATCCATAAAATAATGTATATATTACTGTAATATTGTTGAGGGACGTAATATCGTTCTTCAGGAACTGTAGTGTTGGTGCAGACTTACATAAGAAACGATCTTGTTCGAGCATGTTGTCTGAAAACACTGGAGAAATGCTTATGTTTGTGTGTGTGTGCGTGAAAGAGAGAGATATTCTGATTTTATCGAAGATAGATAACTAAGTAAGCATAAGTGTGTGTGTGTGTGTGTGTGTTTGTATGTGAGTGTGCGTTGTTACTCAAGCACAATCTGTAAAGATGTATTTTCAGACTTTTGTAGCATTATATTTTCTATATGTACTTAATCAGCTCATCATTGTCATGGGATTGTATCTCTATGTATCTCTGACAGAGAAACACTGCCTCTGCTGAAACAAATAAAGCAATTGCCATGCACCCTTAATATCTGGGCTATGTTATGTATACACAATCAAGACCATTGTTGAAGTGATAGATTTGCGTCATTCAATTAAAGTCCAGCTGTCTGAACTTACTGACTGATTTGGATAGCGAGGAGAATGAAAAGACTTTGGAACAACATAGACGATGTTGAATGCAAATCAAATGCGAACAATTAGTTTACATTGATTCAGCACCACCAAAACCCTTCGAAAAGTAAGATTAGTGGTGCCGTTGCCTCAATGTAAATTGACCTGTGGTCCCCTGTTCACACGTTCACTAATTCTGCCCTAAGAATCGCTCAGAGTAGCCTGGGAGTACCCTCTAAGAGAAAATAAATAGATGGGTCTCTAGATTAAATATCACTGATATCACTGACTATTCGGTTGGCCTTAGCCAGGAGTCAGGCTTTTTCAGGAAAATCATTTGTTGTTAACCAGTTAGCAACTCAGTTAGTTGGCAATGGAAAATTGCATTGCAAACAACATAGTTGCTAAGTTAGTTTGCTAACTTATCAACTATGCTTTTGGGAAACGGACGCCTGGACAAACTGAGTGTGTCTACATTACATGGTGTATAGCCTATAGCTCGGTCAGTGCCCTTGCAGTGATGAAACACCGGCCACTATGTGTAGGCTACGTCTGTAATGATAGGACAGGCATATGTTAAATTTTATTTATTAACCTTTGCCTTACAGATACAACAACTCCATCATGTGACGCACATACATTAAGGTAACGCACATTTCCTTCTTCACACCAACCGCCAGTCAAACTCCATAGCAGTCACTCAACGTCCTACATTATTCCCATTAAAACCCTGTCAATATCACTGTGCGCCACATGACTTCAATACATCTCTTTGGCAGCAAATATACATAAACAATAAAGATATCATCCTGGGTATCCCCTGCTTTATCTTATAGGTAACTCCGATCTGAAAATTTTACAAAAATAGTACGAAGAGAGCAAGAGAGAGAGAGAGAGAGAGAGAGAGAGAGCTAGTGAGCTCTATGCTAAACTATTACACAAGAGAGAAGCTGTGTGATGCTAACAAACAATGAACAACACTGAGCGTAGTAGAGAGCATTTTTTTTCTTCTTTCCTTACTGCTTGGCACACTGGCTGCTTTAAAAAAAACTAACAAAAAAGAAAACAAAATTTGGAAACACAAACATGATAAGCTGCAAATACCAGACTGGTAGACATGAAAATTTAACTGTACATATTTTTTTTTTTTTTTTTTTTTTAAGGAGTATCTTGTGAGCAATGTCCATGCACTCTTATGGGGGGAATAAGAATGTCTGTGTACTTCCAAGATGGTGATATGTGATAAGAAAGTTGTTTTAGATACTAAAGGCTTTACATCACAGCTCTCCAGTGTCGTAACATGTGTAGTTACAGTGTAATAAGCACTTTAAGTCACTCCCTGCATTTCAGTGCGATGCAGCGTAATTCCACTGCATATTTTTTTAACTATAAAGTGAACACAATGCCAAACTGCATACTCATAGTGCTTATAACATTGCATTTTAGGTAGATATTTACCAAAATATAATCAGAAATAAATTAAAAATGATTAAAACTTAAATAAATAAATAAAAACTCTCCTTGATGCAGTCAAGCAGCTATAGCTTTTGAATACATATTTTTCTCTTCATAAACAATGGCTTCATAACTATAGATGGTGAATATAGCACATTTGTTGTTTTCTTCATTTTAACATTAAAAACGTGAAAGGCTTCATCATTCTTTAAAAATACAATACCGATCAATAACCTCTATGGCTAACACTACACTTTTCACACCCCTTTGGGCTAATAAACCCCCAAACCTTGCCAAATGGTTTCGGATTATTATACAGCATTGTAACCTGAACCACCCCCTCAGTATTTGAACTGCATGGTGGTAAGCATGCTGGCAGTTAAAATCAGACGTGGTATTTACGTGATAAGGAAATATTCACATATTATAAGGTAATGAGGAATCGTTTAAAATAGGCAACATCAAAGCAGTTCATTAAATGCAGTCACCACTGTGATTTGGATGATAATAATAAATAAATGTAACCTAATTAAATAAATATACATGAATAAATAGGTATTTGGTAAATCAACGCTGAATACAGTGTACGTCTGAGAATTCATTGAATACATCATTTTACATACTGGGGGTTAGCCAGATTAAAGAATGCTGCATCATCCTGGCACTTTTGCTACTTCCTGGTTGATGGCCAATCACAAGGCATCTGTAGGTTTCCTTTGACGACTGAACATTTAATATTATTCCTCACCCTCCCTCTATCTTCCCCCCTTACATCCAATCCCAAAACTAAGACAATCTTCTCTGAATATGACAGTTAAGCTAATACAGCATTGTTCTTTTTTTAAAATCATGATACAATTGATAATGTAACAATGTCTCCCAACAACTGTCCAAGGGAAACGATAACAATAGTACAGCACTTCGGCTTTGGTACAGTTTTTTTTTTTTTTTCCTTTTTGTGGCTCTCCTGTGTCAGCAGTGCTTTATACTCTCTGGCACTGGCGAGGGTTTGATCAATGCTTTCACAAAATCAGGAGCCAACCAAGTCAAAACATGGCCATGGCCACAGCCACAGCAAAACAAATGCAGATTATATCTCCTTTTTTTCCTCCTCTGCTTCAAAACAGTCTAAAATGTCCCTGTTGTAAATAGACTTCTGGCAATAATTGTTTTCTGTCCACACGTGAAAAAACATCAATGTGTAGATTTATGTTTGTTTTCTCGGTGGCCATGTACATAATGGTTGCAAAAACAAATAAACCAAGTAAACAAAAACAAAAAATGAGTTGATTTCAGTAGTCTTCTGACATTAGCAGGCACTGTCTTTAAAGGTCATCAAGTCATGTGTGCTGACCGACTTCCTGTCTTCCCAAGCACATACAGTACAGGACCTGAAAAAGGTTTATCCAAAAACATTGAGTGGGTTGATTCTTATAGAGGCCCAATAACCCAGCATCCACTTGTTCTCTTATTCTTTGTCTCCATCCTCACTGCTCCCTGTGGCAGACAAAAAAAGGAGAGAGAGAGAGAGAGAGAGAGAGAGAGAGAGAGAGAGAGAGAGAGAGAGAGAGAGAAAAGGAAAAGTAATGCAATCAGTAATAGTGCAACATTATCATTTTGTACATCAGTACTAATCACACATAACATTTAAATCAGCTCTGACTGGAGAAGCGAGGGATTAAGATATGATGGGTTTGGAGGCCTTTAGGTACAGGATTAAGCATCACAGAAAAAATTTAAATCCCATTATCACAGACGGATATGCTGAGGCGGAAATAAAAAGACTGATTTTATCCAATGAAGGAGAACATAACACAGAACTGGACAGAACACACTCCGACATTCAGACATTGAGGAAAACATTGCTGACACATCAACATTGCACACACAATCACATACACGCTGACAGTGGCCATACTTTTTAAAAATATGTCTGAAAAATAATAAATCATTCACCCATTATTATTAAAAGCCAAGGCTCTGACTCTTTTCACTTAAACACCTTAAATTAAAGAGTTAAAGTGAATGCGCGATTCCATGTGCAAGGACTCTATGGTCGACTCTAGGGTAATGCTATAACTGAATGCTTTGTTGTGACTTTTTAGCACTTGGATGCGGGGGGCAACATTACACTGGTACGGTCATTGACATAGGGCCCTCTCAAGGTGCTTAGGGGTCCCTAAGCAAACAGGACATTTGGGCCCTTCACCCCCATACCTATATAAACCACATTGTTATAATCTTCAAGCATCTTCAATATAATTATTTGTATTGTGCAGTTGTCTAACTCCAGTTTAAAGTATTTTTTGTTTAAAAACACCACCAACTAAATTACTAAAATGATTAAACAGTCAATCTTGGGGGCCCCTTTCAGCCTGGGGCCCCAGGCAATTGCCTGGTTTGCCTGTCCTGGTTTGCCTGTCCTTTCATTTTGAGTCGTTGTGCAAAATACTGATTCCAGAATTCAATTCAACAGGCTTCTATAGAACTGAATCTCTTGAAACCTAGAATTTTTCACAACCCTGTCATACATGATGAAAAACGTCTTTAGCAGCTTCAGTGCCTTCAGTGTCACTTTCAGAGACTCACCTCCTGCCGATTCCATATCCGAGTCGGTGACGTGTGTGATGGAGAAACGGGAGATGGTTGAGGGCGAAACGGTGAAGCGCGAGTACTGAATTGTAGGCTTGGTCTCCATGGTGACTGGCGGAAGCTTGGGCGGAGCAGGTTCGGGTGCGGGCTTTATTGCTGATGACCCGACGGACAAGAGGGGGAAATCATCCTCCCACTCGAAACCAGCACCTTTGCACACAAAGAGCACAAAAAAGAGGGATTTCAATCTTTCAGGCGTTGTAGTGAGGGGAAAAGGGGGAATGAGTTATCAGGGCCCCAGGGGGGAGGGCCCTTGAGCGGTCTGGAATTGTGTTCTAGCCAGTGAGGGGGGCCGAAGACCACTGCTTGTGCAGAGGGCCCAAAATTGGGTGCACGCCAGTATGAAAAATCAGGTATCCTGACTTTCAAGAGAGGAGGTTGGGGGCAGATAAAGGCTGATGAGACGGAGACAGAAATGTTCTAGCGCTACCGACAAAGACCCTTGTGGAAGCCCATTCCCGCCACATAGAAAAAATATTCCAGATCATGTATTTCACAATTATGACTTAGCATCTTGGAATTCTGACATAGTATCTTGCAATTCTGACTTAGTAGTCTATCTCAGAATTGCGAGATACATGATCTGATTTTTTTTTTCTTTCTATGTGGTGGATATGGGCTTCCATAGACCCCTTATTACAAACATGTCTTTTAAAGTGCACTATCCTTGTTAATGTCCTTACTCTCTTCTGAGATGTTCCCATCTGAAGAGTCATCGGAGACAGCAACCTTCTCCTGTGAGTGGGACTTTTTGACCTTTGACCCTTGCTGAGCAGTCTCTGCCCCAGGAGGAAACCCATGATCTGCCAACTCCTTTGTGGGGCTTTCCTGTGACAACAAAATACATAACAGACAATGAATGCCTTTCTGTTAGCCTGGTCATAACCAGCCCCTTGGTCTACACTTTGCTTCATACAAGGGTCTGGGATTCTGGCTACTGAGAAACGATGGCTTGCTTAAATTCAAAAAGATTGTTTCGGCAATTGACAGATAGCCAGATCATATTCTCATGCTGCATTTTCAAAGCTCACTGATTGGTCAGGATGTGATGCATCCTAAGGAGGTGAGAATCGAGCAGAATTACAGAGGAAGACAATGGCCAAGCTACCTCTTTGTAGCTTTTACAGCATGCACTGTATTAATAACAGTTACTAGCAATTATAATAATAATAATTCTTCAGATGCTTTTATTCATATAAGAAATTAGCTGTAATGGGATTCATTTACCTGGTCAAATAGGTATACAGTGACGTCATCGAAGAAGGACACAACCTTCTTCTTGGCCTCAGGTTCATCAAGGGACGACTCTGTCACCAGGGTCGGCATCTTGAGAAGGCTGCGGAGGTTATGAGCATCGCTGCAGTCACTGATAACGATGGGTATCGGGTGGTTCTCCTCTTCGCTCTCCTCACTCTGTTCTTGGACACTGTAGCTTCGCAACTCCTCGTCTGATTCATCGCTGTCGTCCGTGTCAGCATCTTCTTCATCTGCCTCTTCGCCATCAGCAGGTGACACTCGACCTTCAGAGGAGGGAAGGGGTGGGGGAGGGGAGGAGGCACGGGCGGAAATTTTAGGGTGCTCCACCTCATCTTGTTCTTGACTACTTTGAGGGATTTGATCCTTGTTGCAGGAAATGTCTGATGCTGAGACACTGCTCTCTATCTCTTTGCTGTCTTCCTTCTCTTCTTTGGGTATTTCAGCTAGAGAGACTGTGTTTGATGTCTCTACTTTATCATTTTCTTGCTCCTGTTCCTGTTCTTCCAGTTTGAAATTAGAGGTTGATTCAATAGTACTGCTCATGTCACTAGTGTCAAGGTGGGGAGAAAGAACTTCTGCAACTTCTGGAACCTCTGGAACTTCTATGTGTTCTGTTTCCCTGGAGCTTTGATCAGAGGACAGTGTTTGGGTGGAACTCAACTCATCTTGTTCAGCAGACTGCTCAGATAGTATCCCATCACTCAAGATTCCAGTCTGAGTTTCTAGTTCTTCATCTGACACAGTCTCTTTCTCTGACATAATCTCAGCTTCCACTTCAGAGTGAGGAGGAGAGGAGGGGCATGGAGCAGCTGTGATGGAAACAGTGCCCTTACTTTCACTGATCTCCAGTTGAGGACATAGATTTTCTATTTCTTCTGTGGGACCATTATCTCCTTTCTCTTCCAGAGATACTTGTACCTCCTCCACCGTTTGTCTGGTTTGTTCCTCAGAAGAAAAGACCTTCACTTCGGACATTTCCTCAGTGTTCTGACTCTCACACTCCTGCTTTTCCTCTTTCTCCTCCACCTCATCCCGAGAGAGTTTTTCATTCTCTGTGTCGTAATCTGAAAAATAGGCAGAATCGCGGTAAGGTATGTCTTGACTGAGCGCTACCAGTCCTCCTTCGCTGCATTGAGAGGCTGACAGAGAGACAGACGCAGCCACTACTCCTTCAGTCGGTTCCGCCTTCTCCTCTTCCTCCATGCTTGCCGAGACGACTGGCTTACCCAAGGGCTGGACAAAGGGTTTGGGATCCTGTGATTCGTGAGGTTCCTTGAGGACAAACTCTGGGGACTCATTGTTCTCAGTGTCATAGCCGCTGTCCATGGCTTTCGGGGAGCTGGAGGGGTGCGAGGCAGGGCTGAAGGTCTCGCTGGAGCCTGTGGCTGAAGGAAGCTCAATGGAATCCATGGAGTCAGGCGTCCCCACCTGCTTCTGCAAGGACTTGAGGGCTGGAGAAGAAGTGGTGTAGTCTCCCGTCTCAACGTAGTCTACAGTGAAGTCGCCGAAGATCGCAGAGGTGACATCGGTAATGTCATCATCGCTGCAGTCGTCAATCTCCACCAGACTGACGCTGGATTGTCCTCGGTCAATCCCGCTGTCTGCTGTCCGACTCACCTCTGAATTGGGCTCTGACGGGGTTACCTGGGCAGGACTTGGTTCTGTTGTTTGGCAAGTAGGGATTTCCACGATGACAGATTTTGATTCCGTAGGTGCAATTTCCTTGATGCTCTCCTCTTTCTTAGCAGAGGAATCTTCCACAGTGATGTCGACATATTGCTCTGTAAGCTCATACTGAGTTGACTTATTGAGAAGAGACTTCGCTTTTGAGGTTGAATCGGTGCCTCTGGCTGACAACTCTTTGTTTTCTTTCTTGCCTTCACAGGGCGCTCCAGCAATCTTCTCGTAGCCACTGATGTAGCAGTTCCTCACCACTGCACCAGTGAGAGGATCGATGAAGTGAGGACTCTCCACGACTTGGCAACACTCCGCAGGCAACACCTTATCTGGTATAGTTTCATGGCATATATAGACATAAGGGTTGCACTCTGCCGCTACCAGCGGATAGTGGCCCCCATGGGCAATACAACCAGTGTCTTTTCCAGTGGCCTCTAGGTAGTCTATGGGCTTAGAGGGGTGATGGTAAGCTAGCTTTTGTTCATCCGACCAGCAATCCTCCACGTCTGTTGTGGGCATTGTGTAGTGGAAATCTATGTAAGCATCCTGCTGTTGGCATGACCCTTGTCTTCGGCACAAGCTAGCACTGTTGCTGGGGAGATGGCCTCCCCAGCCACCTCTCGGCTTTCTCTCAACAAACAGGTCTTCTTCATCGTCGTCATCCTCTGTGTCACTGTCCCCATGGTGAAGGAATAGCGCCCCCTCTGTCTCAATGTTGATACTGACCTGGTGTGAGTTAGGCATGGTCTTTCTAAGGGAGCCCATCATGTCATAGTAACCACCAGTCACATTCTTCCCGATGATGGAGCCTTGGCTTGTCTCCAGGTAGGGGTCACCGTATCCTTGGCGGGGGCTGTCGAGAGATGGCGAAATCCCCAGGGGGTTCTCCAGCTCTCCCAGCGCCTGCCTTAGGCTACGAGACCCCCAGCTCTCCTGGTGAGGGTCGGGAGGCTTCCCGATAATGTAGCCCTCCATGGTTATGGGGGGTGAGTGTTCATAGTAGTAGCCCCCATCGCGGTCTTTGTAGGAGATGTAATGACCAGACTCCCAAGGCCTGAGGGGGCTCCCATTGGACACTTGCCCCAGCAGAGGCTCCATCGTCAGGGACAGAGCTGGGCTTGTGTTGTCCGAATCATAGGCACCACTTTTGTGGACGTCCGCAGCCCAGTAGGAATCCATGGGTTTCACGTCTGTCGGGCAATTCATGCATTCTCCCAAATCTCCGCTTCCCGTCAGAAAGCTCCCGTTGCTGCCCCCAAACTCGGGGCTGTAGGAGGTGTAGTCCATGTCGATATTGCAGTTGGCCGGCTCTTCGATACGGATGTAGTACTCGCTGCTAACAGAGGGACTGTGGGCACTCAAAACAGGAACCACCCCTGGAGCATGAAGCTGCTTTGGCTCGTAGTACGATGGTGATACCCCAAGGGTGAGCCCCTCCATCCCGCAGCCGTTGACGATACCTCCTGGCGGGTAGTATATCTCCTGGCAGTGTGGGTTGCCCTGTCCCAAGGTGCCTGTAGATGACGAGTGGTGATACGATTGCTCGGCCCTTGCTTGCTCCCACTTGTATTCGAAATTCAGGCCATGGCTCGTCTCCGTTACTGTCAAAATATCATCACCGGAGTCGGAATGGTAGTTGTCGCCCACGGAGAACTGCTCCAGTAAGGGGAAGGAGGACGAGACAGCGGACGTTGAGGCCATCGCTCCGGCGCCATGCAGCCCACCGTGGTGCCCATGTGTGGTGTTGGGCCGCATGGAGTTCCAGCGGCGCTCGAAGTCCTCCTCCGCCTCGCTGGCGCTCTTGGCGCACAGGTAGCTCAGCAGGAGATGGACCTCTTCAGCGTTGGGCCTCTGGTCCGCCTGGAGCCAACAGAACTGCATCACCTCATACCTGGGGAGAAACAGGATGCAAATGTGAAAATGTGCTCACATACACACACACACACACACACACACACACACACACACATAGATGTGGATACACGTACTATACACACATGTACATGTGTGTGAAAATGTGAAATGTGTGAAAATGTGCACAAATAAATACACATAGAGAAACACACACACATGCGTGCATGTACACACACACAGATGTGGACACACATGTTGTTTTGTGCACACATGCATGTACATATTGGACTCTCTACACAAATATTAAAACACACACGTTAAAACACACACACTGCACTTGACTGAACCAGCATATTAAAAAAAAATGAGTTGCAGGGAAATGAAAATCGATTAACTGTTGGAATACAGGAAAATGAAAGCCATCAGCATTTGCATAATTATCAGAATCCATACAGAAAATGGCTGCTTCCTGTCTGTCTCAAGACAAAAAATGAGGCCTAACAGCCTTCTCATCTCCGGTAATAATGAGATTTCATCCTCATTATTTTTTCATCCGTGATAAACATTTGTGCGTGCGTGCGTATGTTTATGTGTATGTGTATGTGTGTGTGTGTGTGTGTGTGTGTGTGTGTGTTGTGTTGTGTTGTGTTGTGTTGTGTTGTGTTGTGTGTGTGTGTGTGTGTGTGTGTGTGTGTGTGTGTGTGTGTGTGTGTGCGTGTGTGTATGGGTCTGCGTCAGCTCTTTTCTGACAGGACAAAACACACAGGCCCTGCAGGGCTTTCACTGGAGCAATCAGCGCAGGAGTCAAACGAGGGCAGAAGAGAAAATGACGGAGGAAAGGAGAGAAAGAAGAGAAAATGAAGGAGGGAAGGAGAGAAAGAGTTAGTAGATGAGGGAATGAACAAAGTAAGAAAGGGGAAAGAAAAAGAAGTGCACAGGATGAGAGGACAATGCAAGAAAATGCAATATGCAAGAGTGACAGAATTGGGCAAAGGGTACTGTAGGAAAAAAGGGAATTAAGAAGAATATGATGAACAGATGAAGAGATGAAGAGAAAGAAAAGGAGGATATAGAGAGAGAAACAGTGGAGGGAGAAATAGTGTGGTAGTGCTTAAGAGGTTAGAGGCAGAATGGATGTACTGTGACATCACCCAAAAGAAATGGTATAAATAGAATAGAATGTAGGAAGACAGTGGAGAGGAGAGGTGAAGAGAGGACAAGAGAAGATGGATAGAGGAGAAGGAAAGAGAAGAGAAGACAAGAAAAAAGAGAGGATAGGAGAGAAGACAAAGCAAAAGAGAAATAGGAGTGGAGAGGAGAGAAGCAGTGGTGTATGTGTCACACAAACTGTTATAATGATGGGTGGAGAGAAGAGGGGAGGAGAAGAGAGAAGAGAAAGATTGTATGGAGTATGGGGAAGAGGAGAAGAGGAAGATTGGATGCATACAAACATAAGAGGCACAGAGGGTAGAAGAACGAGTGAAAAAAGGGAAATAGGAGAGGCAGAAACATGGGGAGAAAAAACAAAGTAAAGCCAGAAAGGAATAAGGGGGATCAGGATTTAGAGACAGAATGCGGCCTGTGCGTTTGCGTGCGTGTGTGTGTGTGTGTGTGTGTGTGTGTGTGTGTGTGTGTGTGTGTGTGTGTCTGAAAGAGTGTGTATCTGTGAGTATGTATGTTTGCATTGCATGTGCATGGGTGTGTGTGTGTATCTTGATGACCCCCCCTCCCCACCCCCCGGAGCAAGCGTCGTCATCATCGGACACGATGGACAGCTAAGATGGTGTGTGTGTGCGTGTGTGTGTATCTGTGTGTGGGTATCTGTGTGTGTGTGTGTGTGTGTGTGTGTGTGTGTGTGTGTGTGTGTGTGTGTGTGTGTGTGTGTGTGTGGTTAAGGCAGCTGTGCCTACAGTAGCTGAATTGAGCTCACCAGCGCTCTGCCAGTGGGATCTTGAGGAGGGGTTTGGGCAGCTTGAGTTGCTGGTCCTTGTACTTACAAGTGTCTACAGTATGTGTGTGTGTGTGTGTGTGTGCGTGTGCGTGTGTGGTTAAGGTAGCTCAGCTCACCAGCGCTCTGCCAGTGGGATCTTGAGGAGGGGTTTGGGCAGCTTGAGTTGTTGGTCCTGCACAGCATAGCTGAGCACCTGTCTGTCAGAGTACAGGCAATAGGGCTGGCTGCCCAGCTCAAACAACTCCCAGATGGTCACGCCAAGAGACCTGCAACACACACACACACACACACACACACACACACACACACACACACACACACACACGTGTCAGATCACTCCTAGAATAGGTAAAGTACAGGTGAGAAGCATGGTTTTACATGACTAATAAGTTCAGTTACTGTGCATTTTTCATGTGAATACTGTAGCTCTAGTCATACGGCTGTATATGGCAAAGCTTGGCAGTTAGCCCAATTAATTAATTCAATAAATGAATTGGCTTTCTTATCATTGAGTAATGTTTTCGCTTCAAAAATTGGGGACAAAGTAGTTACAGTATCTTGTATCTTGTATCATGTTTTATATCGAAGACGAAGCACCAAAATCAAAAAAGGGACTGGCCCTAGAAATGTAGCATAGTGGGAAAGGACAAAATGTCCAATATGCACTGACCATATATTGCTTTGCTTGGTTTGGTCTGCCACAAGAAGGTTTCCATGGACATCATCAACAAGCTCAGGGGCGATCCAGCGGAGAGGCACCCATGTCTGATCTGATGTCACAAAATAGTCATCCTGTAGGAAAGGGAAGCATTATATCATACCAGCCGTGGCCAAACTACTACATTTTACGACAACCCTCAGCTCTCTTTAATGCAGCCTGCCATGAATTAAAAAATAAATAAATAAATAAATACAATGTGGCCCTGGCCCGTTATTGAATTTTTCTGATACTACAGTAGCCTATGTTGATTGTGCATCACAGTCTCAGTAGACTACTGGTGTAATGCTTGTCCCACAATCATTAAAGACTATCATTATTAAAGAGTGCAACATTAATAGACAGCCTATGGGTTTTATTATCTAAAACGCAGCCGCTTTTTAAATTGTGACTGGTTAAAAACTGCATCTACCATTACATTGCCTACTATTACATTGCCCCCTGTCCACTATATTATTATTATCATTATCATTATTATTATTATTATTATTATTATTATTACACTAAGCAGTGAGTAATTACATATAACTATGGCAACATTCTTTAGTTGATTATGTAAAGTAATGACTATGCAAGCCTTATTGTCTTACAGTTGAGCAATGGGTTAAAGACTAGAGATGACAAATGATGTTTATTTTTCCAAAACAACAGTGTCCAGGAGATACCACAT